>JAZGTJ010019668.1:0-10787 GCA_036877575.1 Botia almorhae | reverse complement strand
AAATCACCTTTATCCCATCTATTGTCTCAATCAGCCCCAACACACTGAAGCTTAACCGCACTGTATCTCAATGACCGTCTCAGTCTTCACTGTACTGCTTTTGAAGTGTTCCCTTGAGAAAAGTGTTCTTAAATAGCTGTGGGTCCATTAATACTACAATATATTGCGTGCAAAGGAGCTATACGTTTCGCACAATACAAAATAAAATGGGTGCATGAATTCCCAGAGTCTGATGTCTCGACAGTGCCTTGTCTGTCAATTCAAATAAAGGCTAGAGTGCTCCCAGACAAAGGAAAAGGGCGGACCTGGACAGATATGGTGCGTTTAACAGTGGCAAGGCAAGAAGGCTTCTACTGTTCTAGCTGTGGGCCTTCATGCTTCTGTAGTGAAAACTACTACAGTTACTTGTTTTAGGTCTTTGCCATGGCTGTTTTGCTTCTGGGCTAATCCTACTAATACCAGGTTTCACTTCAAATTACTTATACCTGTTTCCTCTGTGTGTACACTGCTAGCACAGTTACATAACTACACATATGTGAGGAAGTCTGTGACCGTTCACATTTTCCTACAGAAATTAGTCTGCCCAGCACACAAACCCTGTGGCACTCCATGTGAGATACAAAACCAGCAAACACAAATGTGTTATTGGTCAATTTTAATTAGAAATGGCTGGTTTTACATGCTATTGGTCCCTGGTATTCAACCTTTCCTTGGTATCACTTTTATAGAAAAGCACTACAATATTAAATCATAATAAGCAATAAATGTTAACTATGCATGCTGAGACTGTTCTCACATGCTTCTTTTCTTGCTCATGGAGTGAAACTTGCTGAGGTTGTCCAGTCTATTCTGTGTGTGCTGTAATGTTAGAGCTGGAGAATACAGGATGAAGCTCTGTTGTGCAACCTGCTGCTGTCAGCCCAATTGGCAAAATGGCACTTTCTCTCATGCAGAGTGTCAGCGTGGTCCTCATTTGTCTGTGTCAAAATACCATATTATGATCCCACTGACTTGTCAACTATACCATAGGACATGTTCATCTCAGATCAGTGTCAGGAAGTCCACTAAAAGCATTGCTGAAGGACAAGTTCTGATGTTTTTACATAATATTTTATTATATAAGTTATTCTATTTATAATAGACTTGTTAGGTAATGCAGAGCTTGACAAGCCACATTAATTAGAAGGGTGTCTACAATATTTTGGGCTGTTAAAGCTACACCCACTAAAGGGCTCGCAAAATTTTAAAATCCTTGGTAGGCCTTCGGGCAGGCACTCTTGAGATATTGGTAAAATGAAACGAGAATGAATTTAAGTAGCCCAAATAAAAAAAAGACTATTTTAAATGTAGAATACTGTAAAGAAGACAAAACATCAATCAAAAACATTTTCAAAACACAAATAACTGTCATATAAAATAATCAAATTACAATCATCAATACAAATATTTGGTTATAACTAAACTGGAATTTCTATGAACTTGTAAAAACAATATAAAACATAATTCAGTCTGTGTCAGATTCTGAATCTGAAATATTTAGTAAAGTCACAGATAAGAAAATGCCACTCGACGTTGAGGGCATAGCATCTCCATCAGCTTTGTCCATCTGTGCAGTGGTCTCCACTTCAGAACTGAAATACCAGCGAATCCATGCTCACGTAAGCGATTTTCTCTCCATTGTGCATGCGCTCTCTATCACATGTTTAATCTTGCTTCTGATGAAATTTGTGAGAGAATGCAAAAGCAAATAGCTGAACGGGCAAGGCGGAAGTGCATTTTGGTAGCCCGACTGGATGACACAATAGCCCCAGGACGTAGTGCTAGTTGCAAGCCCTGCACTACTAACAAGTGCATAAAATCAAACAAACAGCAATGCAGTGTACTTGGACAGATATTTTTAGCACAATTGGGCGTACCATTTCTGTTCCAACATCATAGTACCTCCATGCACAATACATTTCAAGAGTCTGATGCAAAAGAACTGGACTGGTCTGCTCAAAGCCCAGGCCTAAACCATACTGAACACCTTTGATGAATCGTAATGCCACATATGGGTATTGGGGTAATATACTGGGTGGACAATGACATACAACATTTTTTTTTTACTGTAGTAAATCAGAATTACTACTAGGGTCAGGTAGAATGCTATAAAGACAGTGACATCTGCAATGTGACTTATGTGATGTGACGACTTATAATAACTTAAATTAAAACTTATAATAGACACTGGAGTTTAATAGGTGGGTTGCTGTGATATTGCTGAGAGGTCCTGCCTGGCTAAATATCCTATTTTAAACATGTAACCTTTCTATAAATTTTGTGGCACTGAAGACTTAGAAAGGTGCTGACTGCAGGGTTTCTGTAGGCAGCAGTCCCCTTCTGCAGCAGAAGTTCTTACACAGCTGTTTAAACAGTCTCAATTTCAGCTGGTCTTTCCATGGAACTCAAGGTCTCCTAAGCTATTCAAATCATGTTAGCCTCATTTTACATGTAAATATTGAGGCTGCCCAGTTTTCAGACTAGGGCTGTAAAGATTATGAAATTTTGACTGGTGGTTTATTATCATACAGCTTATTCACTAATTGTCGATGTAATTGTCTCTTGTTTGTGTCATATACTGTGTAAGCCTGATGCTCTATTTCTGTAACCTGCCGTTTGTAAATTACGTTTTGGTGGGCAGGCAATTTGTATAATCCTAAATCTTGAGAGATTGTTAATCTTTTTTAGAGGGTAACCTGTAATGTCAAAAAATGCTTGGAATTATGCAAATGTAAAAATGCAGCGAACCCAGACTGATTTACATTAAAAATGCACGATTATGCATAATGCAAGCCTTGCTTTAAAAAAGGGGTATTTAGACATGACCAAAGATTGTCTGAAGTTTTAGGTAGACATTTAAAAACACACAATTTGTGGCACTACATTTGTTTAATTTCCTTGTTTTGGATGGCAATATGCACTTGGAATTCAAAGCGCAAAATTACAATACGATTATGTAACAACAGACCTATTTTTAGAAGATTAGTGATTTGAAACTACCATACTGGACCATAAGATCACTTTCTTTGGCTTAAAGATTCCAGAATCTTCTAAAGCACTAAAGTCTCGAAGTCGGTGGAGCGCTACAGTCAGTACTGTTGCTGTTGGGTTGACATTCAGAGGCTGTGTGTTGATGCTGGTGAGCTGTCTGTAGCCAGAAAGACACGTAAGCACCAAAGCCGTGGTGAGATTCAAAGCCCTCAATGAGTGTTATTTGAACAGGTAAAATCCCTCCCATTTTTGGGATTCATATTGTTTTTTCCACCACAAGCAGCCTAAGCCGGGAGAGACGTGTGTGTGTGTGTGCGCTTCACCAGCCGTGCATGCCGTAAGCTGCATCGTGCTGCAATACTGATGAGAAGTGACAAGATAAGCCCTGGCTCAAGTGCGGGGGCCCGTCTCTTTTCTCCACCGAGGAGAATATGCACGCTTGCGGGGAAAAGCAAAAAGCAAAATTGGCACCAGTATAGTTTTGGTTTAGCTGTTGAGAAATGAGTGGACGATAGCCTCCTTGAGCATGGATGTGTGAGAGAATTGATTATTGGGAGTATTTTAATCTCCGATGCCGGCTTATGTAACCATCACATGACCTCTAATGATGTGACATCACAGCTTGCCCTACTCTTGTTTTCACTGTCGTTCACCAATCTTCCTGTAAGATGCACAAAGGCAGTACAGTGAAGATAAGACCACCAAGCTCACCCCCAACCTTTTGATGTTTTGGTCTCAACTGCTGCTAAAGGACATAAAGAGAGTGAAGTAGTGGCTATGTCTCTTTGTGCACGTATGTGTGTTTGAGCCTTGCGGGGAATAGAGGAATAAGTTCTGTTTTTGGAGGACTGCTGATTGACACATCAATGAGAGACACAGTCCTCCGAGTGCACGGCCAAGACGAAATGGCCATGAATCTGTTGTTCTGGGAGTTAGAACAGCATTTGAAAAGGTAAAGTGTGCTTTACAGATGTAAAGAGAACCTGTTTTTTTGATGACTGGTCTTTGATGCTTTATAAGCATCCCTAAAATATTAGTTCTTTTACATTCTTGATTGGAAGATTTTTTTTTAACCGTGAAAAGATAAAACACATGCAAATATGTTCCACTTTATAAATAAAAGGTATTGTTGGCTCTGTGTTGGAGGGTCTCAGGGGTCTTTGTTCTTCTGAGGATCATGTGTGTTAGATTAGTCTTGTAATGTTAATGAGAAATTCATGCTTAGTATTTGAGGTCCAGTATATAATTATGTTTGGAGAAGCTGTGAAGAAGTGAAAATATCCAAGTTTTCAGAATTGAGAGGCATTTTATGTTCAACTCTGTGCTGTGCAGATACAAAATATTATTAGGTGCAATTATACATGCTTTCAAACTGCTGTGAATATCAAACATCCCAATTTTGTTTATTATTGTACATGTGGCACAAGTAAACTTTGAAAAGTCAAACTCTGTGTAAATGTGTAAATGGTAGACGAATATTTAGTTCTGTAGATATTTACACCAGATTTGTGAACACAACCATATTTCTTCTATATGGTTCAAAGTTGGAATGAGAACTTGTTCTGTATGCACATTATATGAGCACGTTTTTTCCAGAGAACATATTCCAGGTCAAACCTGGTATTTATATTTTTTTTGTGCCATATTGCAACTTCAGGTAATTGGCTATAGTTGGCAGTGGCTCTAGTTTAATTGTAGAGGTTTCAAGTGTGAAATGGCAAACTGTGAGTGGTGCACTAGGAAGTCAATGAAATAAGCAGGTTGTGTTCAGTTGAGTTCTGAATGGTGGTAGTGTGAGGTCAGGTAACACACAGCACAGGTATATTTAGACTCTGTTCCAGGCTCTCTGACTGGAAGTGGATTTAAGCATTTACAGTGTTCTGAGCTGCTTAGAGCTTTATTTTAGCCTTTATTAGGTGTGCTGCTACACTTAATTAGGATAAGTGATCCATGATTACACAAGCAAAGACGTGATTTAATGATTGACACCAGTTATATTTTGAAAAATACATGTTGTTCACGGGTAGGATTTGTGCAATGTTTCAGAAGAACTGAGGATGTCAGTTGGCCATTGGCTTAGAGGAAATGATCCATCTTATAAATTCATATTCATTATAAACTAGAATGAGTAATGAGGTTATTCCTCTGTGGTTACAGGTTGTGTGTTAAACCACCATTATTATAACTGCTTCCATTCTGGGAAGATAGCAGGTAACCACATTGGGTCAAGAAAGTGTGTTGAAACTGCAAAGCTGATGTAACTGGATTATGAATTATTCAGGTCTTGTATGCAGACTGTTGCTTGGTATACAATTTCTAGTTCAACTTGTTTATTCACATATTTTCTATTGTCCATTGAACTGCTGCATGAAACCAGCATCACAACTGCATCACACGCAATTGTGCTGTTATAGCCAGATGTCAGCAAGCTGTGATCTGACCACATCCGCCTGTATTTATTTTGCAATCTGTATAGATGAATATACATTTATAGATGTGGATATTTTTACTTTATTAGGTTAAAGTTAGTGTGTGGTTTTTCACACAGAATTGTTTAGGCCAGATTTAGTTGATTGAAAGATTAGGCGTTTTAGTTTGTTTTATTCATGTAACAACTTCTGCTTGTCACTCTGCATAAAGAATATTTTATGAGCTACATCATACAGCTTTTTTTATTACAAAATTTCATTTTTATTTGCCTTTCTGGTAGGATTATTGACACTCCTGGTCTGTTCTATTATGCCTGTGAATACAGCTCAAAAGTTGTAGCTATGGCACACAATTAGGATACACAACATGCTTTATTAAAGATAAAGGCTTCCTTTATTACACCTGAATCAGTGTGCTTGGGTTTAATTGGATCATCTCTTTCTTGTTGTGCTTTGTAGTTGCTGCACCCTGAGCCATGCAAATAAGCTTGTGTAATAATATATGAAGCCTGTTGATGTGCATATATCAGTTAAAGTTAACCTTGAATCATATACAAACATTTTATGTCTAGCTTTTATATATATTACTGGTTCCTAGGTTGGCTGAAATCTGGATGGGGTGCCCCTAAACCACACAGTTTAGGGAATCCTTATCGCTTCTACTGCTATTCCGCTGGTTGTCGATAGGTGGCGCCATGTAAACAGTGCTCAAAGACACTGTCTGTCATTTGTCATGTTTTTGTCCGTGTACTTTATAAACACCTTATATTATATTTTTGTGAACCTGGTATTAAAACGCGTAAAGCTAAATCTTTTGTCATTTTAGCTCGGCCAAAGCCCACTAACATTATATCTTGAAGCAATGGTTGCTCCTACGTTAGAAAAAATTACATCGAACTCGCTTTAACCGGTTGGCTTATAAGGAAATTCGTGGTTGAATAAATTATGCAGACACAGTCGGAAGAGCGTCAGATGTGGGCGTCACTGCATAGATTAGTCAAATGCGCCTCACTGTCGACCAATAACATGCCGCGCAGTGCTGTGTGAAATAAATTATGTAAATGTCACAGGCTGCAGATATTCACCAACGCACAGATGAGCTGACCTTGGAGTTTCTTTGTGCTGCGGCACTGGATGTACAGTCTCTTGATAAAGCGAGCTTTTCTGCTGGGAAGGCAAGCGCCTACCGCATAATATTCCTGCAAACGCACACAAAGGATGTAATATTCAAAAACACCGCAGGAAGGACGCACATTCGCGCCTGTGCTCGATTTCTTATGGACGAAATAGCATGAATTCTCCATGCTATTCCGTGGCGATGGATCTTGGCGTTTGTCAGTTTAGAAATTTTTCAATATCTTTCCTGTCGTCGTTGTTGGGGACAGAAACTTCGTCTGTCAAACTTGACAATAGGTAATGTGTCAGAATTGTTACGTTGGCAATAAAATATCGCGGGGGCAGATAACAAGGGTAAAGCCTCTGTTCTGTAAGCAACATATATTCTATGCAAAATATAACCGGTATGAAAAACAAGTGGTGTTTATATATAATAATGTTTTTTATGTTGTTGAATAAACGTTTTGCTTCAGTCGGACAAAACTAACCGGTTTGCCTGCCATTTCCTCTGAAAATATGTTGTTCAAATCAGCGTTGCTACAAAAGCTGTATAATCCTAGATCTGTCCATCAGATTATACCATACTGTATAGTATGATCGGTTCTAGAGATTTCCATAAAAACCATTGTAGTGTGTTGATGTACTTTTTAATCGACGCTTTTCGACAAATTATTAATGTTGTGTTTTTGTTGGCATTGGTGTTGTATTTAAGCAGTGTAGTAACGATTATCTTTTTACCCCCCAGCTCATCGGGTGCCAGTGTTGTGGCGATAGACAACAAAATTGAACAAGCGATGGTAAGTCATCCTGTTTTTTAATCCCTATTATTTTATATTTTAACATTGACGTAAATAATTTGTTTACAAACTGTGGTCTCCGTGGAATGAATGATGTAATCACCAAATGGTTTCTTGTAATTATGACAGCGTCGATAAGTTTTGCTTGTGTAAACCATTGTAAGTGTATTGCACGTAATTTCGTTAAAATGGTAAGCCATTTTATGTATATGTATGCATTTTGGCCTTTGATGTAAATCGGTAGCAAAACAGAGTGTAATGTTGAGGAAAGTGTTCGGTGTTTGTTTGCTGACTTGTCTGGGGTTTTGCCTGCGCGTACTCACGCGATCTGTGCGCCTTGTTACTGTTGCTAGGCAAACCCCAAAGCTTTTACACCTAGTTAAAAATATCTCCGCTTCTGATTGGTCAAACGTAGTGTGGGACGGCCATTTTGTGCGTCTAGTGACGCTGAACAGTGGCATAAAGAGAGGGATGGACTGTGGGTAAAGAGTATGATGCAGGTATCCACTGCTTTGATATGCTTTTAAATGTTTTTAAATTATGCCCTAACTGGCCAGGTGCCTGACTAAATTTGCCTTTTAACACAAAAACATGATTCAAGTAATTAATAAAATGCAATCTGACTCACTAAAGTTTTTGTTTTACATTGCACATTTTAATTAAACTCTGAGAAACCATTGAAAATAACTGTTGGATTTTCTTTTCCCAGGATCTTGTGAAGAGTCACTTGATGTACGCTGTTCGGGAGGAAGTGGAAGTGTTAAAAGAACAGATTAAAGAACTAATTGAGAGAAATTCTCAACTCGAACAGGAAAACAACCTGCTTAAGAACCTGGCTAGTCCAGAGCAACTTGCACAGTTCCAGGCACAAGTTCAAAGTGGTTCACCACAATCATCCACTCAAGGAGTGCAGCCACCTGCCCCATCAGCCCAGCAAACAGCACAGAACTCTGGACCCTCGGCATAGCACAGAAGGAATGTTCCTATGAAGGGCAACACGTGGCCCGAAACGGAAAAGAAACATATGAACAAACATGTCTCACTCGCTTGTAGACTGACAAAATTTGCACACCATTTAAAACTGCACACCATTCAAAACTTGATAATTGATGTACTGAGATCACACTGATGACAGTCCAGTTGGCTGTTTGACTGATGTTGGATGTTGCCAAAATCCACAGACTGTGATTGTCAGGTGTAAGAAAATAATCAAAGAGGACGCAAGAAAAGAATCTTTGTGCCTGTGTCTAAAGTAATGTTGGTTTTCAGTTCAGGCTGCTTACCTTGTCTTACCTTTGGTAGTGTAAATGCTGACTGCGGTCTTTTTAGACTGTTTATATTCTGAGCAAGCACTTTTACAGTGACGAATGTGATAACTTTAAAGATCTGCCTATCTGTGACCCATCTGGCATGGGGAAGGTAGATTCCATAGTTGACTTCCATTGATGACTTCCATAGTTGCATTGGTTTAATCATGATACTTTTTTGAATAAAGAAAGATGAGGAGCTGTTATGCTTAAAATCCTTATTCGTTCTCAAATGTATGGCTGCTTTTCTGTGCAGTGACCCATGCCAGAATGACAGATGGGAAATGAGCTCAATTTCAGGGTGGTCCGGCTGTTGTATATTATTGTATGATTAGTGTATTTTGTAAAATAGCGACATCATGTGAAATGGTTAGAGACACTACATAGGTTGTACAGATTAAAAGGGTAGAGAGGTAGTTGTTGACTTGCCCAGGAGACATCTTTTCTTTTTTTTAATGCTGTTAAAACGGGATCAGTCTTGCAATATTTATCTGACAGTTGAAAACTACTCATCTAACGCCTACTGTACACAATTTTATTCACTTTAAATGATTTGAAGTATTATACTCATGTGATTTCTGTTTTCAGTTTGGCAGTGATGTATTCTGGTTCAATCTTTTAACTTACAGTTACTCTTGACTATCATATAGCTGACCGACTTTGCATTGTGTAAGTTGTATGCTTATGTTCTGTGCATGTTCTCAAACCAGGAGATAAGTTGTAAAATACTGTAATTGCACTTGCCAGTTGCACTTCACAACTCTCAATAAAGTCATGTTTGTGAACATTGTTGAGAATAATCTTTGAGATGCCTTTTGATTTGATAGTTTATGTGCACCATTGCAGTCAGGCTCCAGGCTTCCAATGACTTCTAAAATTGTTTTTACATAGTATTTCATAGTAATTCTACATTCAAGACATTATTTTGGTTATTTTACCTATTGAACGTGACAATTGTTAAAATGGCTAATCTTAAATAATGGCCTGATCTATAGTGACACCTAAAAAATCTGATAAGTCACAGTTAATGTACTGTCTGCTAAATTTAAATTGCTAAATCTAATTTTTCTGATCTTTTTATTTATTTATCTTTAACATTTATAGGGAATGTTTAACTATTATCTACTAAAACAGCTTCAGATAATTCTGGATTCGCATTAAAAAAGGAAAAAAAATTACACAAAAGGTTGGACTAGTTTGAAAAAGAATGTGTATGAGACACTATCCAAATGTGTTTTATGTTTATTTGAAAAAGTTCACGCAATCGCAGTTAGAGAAATAGATAATGGTACACGATCAGTGATCACATATATGATAAAAATAATAGTCAGCAACAATAATGGTTTTGTAGAAAAGCACTTGTTCCCTTACTACAGGGACACTGTAAACCTGTGACAATATAATGTAATAGTACACTAGATCCAGCTCCTTAGCATACAACCCTTTGACCCACATGGAATACTTTAACCATTTAGTCCTGCCAGATTGTATCCAATCATCCAAAAATCACATTCACATGTAGGGCAGGGTACAGTAGGTGAAGAACTCTGGGATTCACATTCCCATTCGAATACTCTGAATGATCTGAAAGATAGCTGAAGAAGAAAGAATATCAGTTCCATGATTTCAGATTTTGTCATGGTGTAATAAAATAAAAAGCTCTGAAAAACAATCGGCACGTAATTTATAATGTCTATTGTAAATAATTAAATAAATTACCTGATCCACAAACAACAAATACAAAAAGTGCCAAAAGCCATGGCCCCACAGGATATTTCTCCTCTTGTGGTCGCTGAAACAGAATCAGACAAATAATTACATGTTATAATTTCGTAATCAAGTATTATTCTCATTATAATGGCCCAATTCTCTGAAACACGCTTCACCACAGGATTTCACCATACATTAACCCTTGCCATATTCCAACAACAGTCACATAAAAACATGATGGTGCGCATCAACAGCTTGCCACATACAGCGACAAAAGTTACATTGATGTCCTGACCAATTAAAATTTAACTATACTAGGTAAGGTCACCAGTGGTCAGATTAGTTAGCTATATCTTCCACGAGTTGTTTTTAACCATGGCAAAGACAGGTGTCAACAT
>JAZGTJ010019667.1:0-10788 GCA_036877575.1 Botia almorhae | reverse complement strand
ATTGTGTATAGGGTTTAGTTCTGCAGCCAGAGCTCTGTATGCTTCATTAAAAGATTGAACTTTCAATTCCGCCTCTGTCCGATTTTTGAACATGCAGGACTAGTGAAAAGTCCAACACTATCTATTCATACCCCTTAAATGATTGTATAACATGCACCTGTTTCTCCTACCTGTTTCTCTTTGTCTGTCTGTCTGTCTGTGTGTTTGTCTGTCTTTGTGTGCTGTGTACATTTATCATACATGTAAAGCTGCTTTGTAACAATGTCCTTTTGTGAAAAGCGCTATATAAATAAAGTTGAATTGAATTGAATTGAATAAGACGGACATAAAACCGAACAGGACTCAAACAGTGGACCTGGCTAGGGAACAGCACAGACGAGGAACAAAGACTAGGACTTAACTAGGACGAACGGAGAAATGATCGCGAGTAGCGAAGATAGTAAGCTGCGGGGAGGAGATACTGCACAGGCAACACGTGTAAGACCACACGAACCGGCACAAGACAGCAAACACAAGGGCAATAAATACACATGGGGGAAATGAAAACAACAGGTGAGCAACATTAACAGAAACGAGTAAACGAGGGAACAAGGAGGCGGGGTGATGACGCAAGACAGGAGAGCACATGGCTAATGAATATGCGATTAGCCATGTGCTTCCACACATAACGCACACAGAGCTCGAGTCTCCGACTCTAATCGGAGCTGAGACAAGACAAAATGAGTCGGAGTCTAAACCCCACGCTCTGACACGTAACAAGACAGAGTCAGGATCCTGGCAAAACGCGATCCCAGACTAGAAAGAAGCCAGGATCCTGACAAGAATAGATTACTTATACTATAACCAACAGATATATCAATTATACAAATGATACCTTAACTGCATTAGGAAAACAACTAGATGCAACAAATGCAATGACATGGCAAAATAGACAGGCTCTTGATTGGTTATTGGGGGGGGGGGACCAGTTTGGAGACCAGTGCTATACTTATATCCCTAATAACACAGCTCCTGGTGGTGCATTTACTAACTCTAACTGAACTAAAAAAAAGCATAAGAATGGAGACCACAAGCAATACTGGAAAAGATATTAAATATGTGACTGGTTTGATCTAAAATTGGAAAATTGGAAATTGGGGAGCATGGATTGACCATATGACCTGATCATAGAATGACCAAAGTAAACCTTTCATGACATAAATAAGTTTGATACTCTCCAACCTTAAATCACTGTTTCCTGGGCCATAATTGCCCATTGTCAAGCAGTCAGCAAACATGTCAAAGTAACAATCAAAGAATAGAGACTTTGGCCTGGAAACATATTTGTCTCATATGGCCAAATTGTAGCCAAAATCATACAGTTCGTAGCTGCCTTTAGATGGCAGCTGTCTATGTAGACATAGGCAGTGAGGCAGCCTCCTAGGTTTTAAAAAAACTACAATTTCTACTTTATCACGTTGTCTCATTTAAAATGTAAGGTTTTTTCAAACCTCTATCAAGCAATTGAAGCAAAAAGAATCCAAATCAAAAACAGCTGTATGTGCTCGTTTGTGTGTGTGTTAATGTAGAAACCCAGCAGGTCAGGAATCACAATCCTCTCAGCTGACTTGGCTTTAGGAATGTTTGGGAGGATTGTTTTTTTTTTATTTTACATTTTCAGACATTCTATTTTAACAACAGAGAAAGCAGGACTATCTTATAAATAGTTTAACAAAAAGACAGTAAGAAAAATATATTCTTTTAAAATGAACAGAATTGCTACCGAATCTTTTTAATGCACATAAATGCACTCAACAACAAGCTTTTGTGTCTTTGTTAACATTTCGTTTTCTAGTATTCTAATTTTTTTGTTTTAACTTTTTAAACTTGATTTCTGTATCCAACTATTAATCTCTAACCAGATTAATAGAATTAATTTATCTTCCCTAAAAATTACACATAAGTATCTGATTTATTTTTTTTGTTTTTTTCAATGATATGATGATGGACATTTCAACTGAGAGTCAAGATGCATATAAGGTAAATACTGTTTTATTCTAAGTAAAATGCATTCAATGTTATTAAATGTTTTAAAAACAAGTCATTCTAAACCTGATCATTAATGTAATCTTAACATTCATAGAATGTTTTCTGTAACCCGGTTTTTGAGTATGAGGATGACAGTGAAGAAACCAAAGAAAATGTAACAACTGTCATACATCTTCAACCCAACAAACAACTAGTTGCAGGTTGGTTTGCATATCTAGAAACCAAATTAATACATTTAAATTAAATCATCTAATTAGACCATGCAGTCTAGTTTTTTGGAAGCAGTGCTTAAGGTGTTTAAATGTTTAATAATTGAATTTAAACTGATTACAAAGCTAAATATATGTTTGATCTCAAAACCTTTTTAGGTTTAAAGATGGAAGCAGGTTTTAATTTGGAAAACAGGTTGAACAGGTTACATTAATAAGTAAATACCAACTGCACAAAAATGTTGTCAACCTCATAATTTTATTTCAAATGTTTTGTTTTTTTCCAGGTCAAACTGTGAGAAAGGGCTTTGTGGTGGGTTTAAGGGAACAGTTGGGTGGTCGTGGAATAATAATCATGTCAATGGCTGTGTTGTTAATTGTGACTGTCCTCTGCATCTTACTGCTTCTTGTTCTCAAACGTAAGCTATTTGACCCTATTAATTGACTTTATCATGTACTGCTGCTCTGTTTTTGTGAAACTACTGAAATTTTGTAATGCAAGGAATGAAAGACTAAAAGGCCTTCAGAATATGATATATACAGTGCTGCTTGAAAGTTTGAGCTGTTCAGAGATTTTAGTTGTTTTACCATGATTTTCTTCCTGCTTTTTATAAATTACATGTCAGATGTATTTTGATCAATTGCATATGTTTGTTTGGAGGGAATTTTTTGAGTAGCCAAGAAACTACATGAAAGATTGAATTATTGTATGTGCAAAAATAAGTGAAGCTCCAGCTGCATTGATAAAGTCAAGTTGGTAAACGATTCAGGTGAAACACATTTGGGTGCTTAATTAATCAGTTAAACAGACCAATCAAATTAGACACCCTTAGGAAAGTGGTTAGGCAACACTGATTAAACGAGAGAGAAAACCAACCAAACCACTGTAGTGCCAGGGAGTCAAACAATGCCTAAAGGAAAGGAGATAACCGAGGACATCAGGAAGGTGGTGACAGCCACAAGTCTGGGGAAGACACAACTCCATGAGATTCCAACTCCATCCATCCACTGTAAGACAAATCATCTACAAATGGAAGGCATTCAACATGACCACAATTCTGCCTAGAAGTGGACACTCATCAAAACTATTATCAAGAAGCACCAGAAAAATAATAAATGAAGTAAAGGCCAACCCACACATCACATCTAGAGAGTTGCAGACCTCTCTGGCAGCATCTGGGGTAAATGTACATGTGTCTACAATCAGACGACAATTTAACAGACATGACATTGATGGGAGGTTGCTAGAAAAAAGCCTCTGCTCTCAAATAAGAAAACAAAAACCTGCCCACTGCAACTTTGCCAGAGAGCATTTGGACAAACCAGAGGCCTTTTGGAAGTCCATTCTTTGGACAGAGTCCAAAATAGATTTATTGGTTATTGCTCCATGTTTGGCCAACACTGAATTCCAGGAAATAAACCTTCTCCCAAGAGTGAAGCATGGTGGTGGAAATGTGAAGGTCTAGGACTGCTTTTCTGCCTCCGGGCCAGGGCAACTTCATATTATTTAGGGAAACTTGAATTCTTAGACCTATCAACAAATTCTTGAAGAAAAGCTCCTGCCATCAGTCAGAGAGCTGAAGCTGGGTCGAAAATGGGTGATGCAACAAGACAATGACCCTAAACATTCAAGAAAATCCACCAAGGAATGTCTTATTTTTGTATGTTTATCATTTACTCTTCACTTACCAAATGTCACGCGATTTTAACATACGACAGGCAAACACTACTGGACATTACCAATTCAGACAGCAAGTTTGAATTTACTAGTTTTATACCTCCGGAATTACAACTCGGCCCCCGCTCACACAGCCACTGGCACAACACCCAGAAAGGCCCTGAAGCATCGACATCAGGCAAAGTTGCTGACCCACGGATAGCACTCCGGAAACGGCGAGGCAAGAGGGGAGGGCTACTTGCAAGGCTGAAAGCTTGCGCTAGCCGGCCACAACTACCTAGCCTCTTGTTAACTAACGTGCGGTTTCTGGAAAACAAACTGAGCTGAGAGCAAGGATTACATCTTAACGGGAAATAAGAGAATGCTGCACCGAGACCTGGCTTTCAGACAAAGTACCGGTGTCCCCCATTCAGCTACAGACTACACAGAGGAGACCGGATTTCAGCCTCCGGTAAGACTAAAGGTGGAGTTGTGTGTGTGTTTATCAACAACACGTGGTGTGTAGACATACAGACTGTTTATAAGCACTGTTCGCCAGATGTGGAGCTTCTACTGTTAATATGCCGTCCATATTATCTACTAAGGGAATTTACTGCCGCTGTTTACACCCCCCCGCGAGCTAACTACACAGCCGTGCTCGGCAAGCTCCACGATTATATAAGCGTATTGGAGACGGCTCATCTTGACGCTGTTATTATCGCTGCTGGTGACTTTAATCAGTGTAACCTACAGACTGTCCTCCCCAAATACTACCAACATGGGGACATTCCAAAGCCATTACAACGGCCAAAAAACAGTATAGAGAGAAGCTGGACAGTTTCTACTCTACTGCTGATGCTGGGCGGATGTGGGAAGGGTTGCAGCACATCACAGACTACAGGACCATCACAAGCACTACTAGTCCCTCAGACAGCTTACCTGATGACCTTAACATCTTCTATGCCGGCTTTGTGATCTCCAATGACAACACAGAGAAGCACACACACACACTGAGTTCAACCAACCTCCCTCCCCCCCTCCTACTGTATCATCATCTGCAGTACACAAAGCATTAAGGAGGATCAACCCCAGCAAGGCAGCCGGAGCAGACAACATTCCTGGAAGGGCTCTCAGAGCTTGTGCTACAGAGCTAGCTGAAGTCCTCACTTCCATTTTTAACCTCTCCCTTAGTCAGAGCACCGTACCCACCTGCTTCAAGACCACAACTATTGTCCCCCTTCCCAAGAAGAGCCCCCCGACCTGCCCGAATGACTACAGACCAGTAGCACTCACTCCAATCATAATGAAGTGCTTTGAGAGAGTGGGGCTGGCCCACATTCAGAGCAGCAGCATACCGGACTCATTAGACCCCCTGCAGTACGCATACCGGCCCAACAGGTCTACCTCAGAYGCCATTGCTGCTGCTCTCCATATTTCCCTCTCTCATCTGGAAGATAAGGACACCTACATCAGGATGCTGTTTATTGACTGCAGCTCTGCCTTCAACACTGTCATTCCACAAAAACTCACGTACAAACTGTTTGCACTTGGTATACACCCTACTCTCTGTGACTGGCTCTTAGAGTTCCTGACTGGCAGACCACAGTCTGTAAGGATCGGAAATAAAACCATCTCAATGAACACTGGCACTCCACAGGGGTGTGTTCTCAGTCCTATCCTCTACACCCTGTTTACACATGACTGTGTCGCTTCCCACAAGGTCAACATCATCCTGAAGTTCGCTGATGACACCGCAGTGATGGGACGCATTACAGGCGGGGATGAAGCGGCCTACAGGACAGAGGTAGCCAGTCTTGTGACATGATGTGAGGACAACAACTTCACCCTCAACACAGACAAGACAAAGGAGATGATCGTGGACACGAGGAAGGGAACAAAAACTCATCAGCCACTTGAAGTGCTTGAAGTGGAGAGGGTGAGCAGCTTCAAATATTTAGGGGTTCACATCAGTGGGGACCTCACTTGGTCGTTTAACCCCTAACACCTCTGAACTGGTCAAGAAGGCTCAACAGTGGCTGTACTTCCTGAGGAGACTGAGGAAGTTTGGCATGTCTCCCAAGATTCTCAGCAACTTCTACAGCTGCGTCGTGGAGAGCATCTTGACCAACTGCATCACAGTGTGGTATGGCAGCACTACTGAGAGGGATCGCAGACAACTGCAGAGAGTGGTGAAGACTGCTGAGAGGATCACCAGGATTCCACCGCCCTCTCTGCAGAAAACTTACCCGTGCAGAACCCACAGGAGAGCTGCCTCCATCTTTAAGGACCCCACACACAACATGGACTGTTCGCACTCTTACCCTCAGGATGGAGGTGTGTGAAATGCAGGACCACAAGACTGAGGACCACATCCTTTCTCTCAGCCATAAGACTTTTAAACAGGTAGCTGAATAAACAGATTTCACTACTGCTGGACTGTTTATCACCATTATGTGCATCCCATCATCTCTTTTATGCACCTTAGTCACATTATCATTTTGCACATGGTTTTAAGTCATATTGCTGCTATCTACCCTTCTAGGGTATAACTACCCTTCAGTTTGCATGCTTATTTAATTTGCACATTATTCAGTTGCACTGTTCAGAGTGTAGTTATTATTTTATGTCCTCTTTGTATATTTTCCCCTTATTGTATATTTTGCCCCTTATTGTATATTTTTTCCCTTATTGTATATTTCTTATATTTCTTAAAGTTTTTTATTTTTGTTCTGTACTTCAGTCTTTATAACCGTCCTGGCATTAACTGTGGACAGCAAAGTAAGAATTTCATTGCACAGGGAAGCTGTTTCCTCACTGTGCATATGACAATAAACGCTTTGAATCTTAAAAGAAAAAAGGTTCACACTGTTGATTGGCCTAGTCAAAGTCCAGATCTCAATCCAATTGAAATGTTGTGGCTAGACCTGAAGCAGGCGGTACATGCCAGATGTCTTTCCAACCTCTCAGCTGGCTGTGTTCTGCAAGGAGTGGACAAAAATCCCCAAAGACAGATGTGAGAGACTGGTCAATGGTTACAGAAGACGTTTGGTTTAGGTAATGGCTGCAAAAGAAGGTGCCACAAGCTACTAAATAAAAGGCTTCACATACTTCTGCACAAGTCTAATTGTGAGATTAACCCCTTTTGTTCAATAGATGACAATATATCCTTTTTTTGTTTGTGTCCATCATTTGGAAGTCTGCCTCACAAATTGGGTTTTGGATGTACATTTGATTAGGTTATTATTTTTTTTTTTTTACACAAAACCTGATCATGTCTGGAGGGTTCACATACTTTCAAGCAGCACTGTATATATAAACATCTGCCTATTGCATAAATTTACTTTTGGAACTGCTGTTAGCTTTATGTTGGGTTAATGGGTTTAGTGAACATTTGATGATTTGCTTATGTTGTTTGAAAAGTTAAAGATTCCTATAAGCTAAAAGGGATATTTATTGTGAATCATGACCAGATATCAAATGAGATCTAAAATATAAGTTCATTGCGCTATAATAATAAATTGTACAACTTAAACTTTTAAATGTGAAAAACTATGAAAACTTGTAAACAAATCATTCAGTTGAATTTACAAAAGGAATTGTACTTTGGCAGTGTTTTTAAAATGTCTCAGGTTGCGTTGTGAGCCTTGTACCCTGAAAAGGCAAAGGAACAAGGAAACCTGTTCTCTGAGAAGGGAACAAGACACTTTGTATCACTTTTTGAAGCATGCATAGAACTAGTCCAAATCTTGATAGGTGCTGTGTGTTGAGGTGCCATGTGACAAGGGACACATGCTTTCTGCTGGGGAACTGGCAGCTGCTGTATGGGGGTGCATCTCCATGAGATCTAAAGCAGTGGGGAATAAGTTTCTAAAATGCATCAAATTGGCGTTTCACCTCATAAAACCTCTGAATTAACAGCACTACTAAAGAAGCCAGAGAACAAAATTGAGGTGTCAAGAAGGAGAGTCTTATCCCCCTCCATGTTTAGCCATAAATGTCTTTCCGTGGCCACTAGAGATGCCATGGAGCGGCTAATGTGACTGGCCCGATGCAGAGACTGTGCCCAGGACTGCAGGAAATGCTCATCTAGTTTGTTTTCCTTAGGACTATTATTTTTAGGGCCCAAGCACCGAGAGTGTGAAGCGGCCTATTGTTTTTTCTTAGGATTATTATTACCTTTTCTTAATTTTAAGATTTTCGGGGCCTTTGGGTCCTTAAAATGCTCAAACAGCCCCGAAATTTGGTACAGTTGTCGTCCATTAGGGCCGGGCAAAGACTGGCACTTGGGCAGGGCAGGGAGGCTCGGTAGTACCCCCTTGTATGGGGCACAAAAAGATGGTGCATATATCATACATATATGCACACCTGTACAAAACTTGGAACGTGTATCAGTCAAGTAGACCCGAACAACTTTTGTACTTTGCCAGCCCAACAAAAAGTTGGCCATTTTGGATTTTATAAAAAGCTGTGAACTTTCCTCACATCCTCCTAGGGATGTAATGTGATTGTCACCAAACCAGGTAAGCACCATGGAAAGACAAAGAAGATTTAAAAATGTATGAGGATTTTTTAAATCGCTAATGGTGTTGCCATGGAGAGATGGAACTTGGGAAAAAAAAAACTCTTTTATCTACAGCATGCATTAAGCGATTGATGTCAAACTTATAACAAATATGTTTATTATGATGGGCTGAATGGATGGAGAAGCACTTTAGCACTCCACTACACACATCGGATAATTTCCTTCTCACTCTCAAAATCCAAATGACTTCTGAACCACCACACACTCCACCACAGGTCTCCTTTAGCAGAAACCTATGCTTACTCTCAGCCACTAGACTATCCGCTATGGTTCTGACAAACTCTCCTCACTTGATACTGATAACGCTACTAACACACTCTGCTCCACTCTAGCATCATGTCTAGACAGAATATGTCCACTATCGTCAAGGCCAGCCCACGCCACTCCCTCTGCACCCTGGCTGTCTGATGTTTTCAGTAAGCATAGCTCTAAACTCTGCGGGTGCGGAGAGAATGTGGCGCAAGACAAAAACTACTGCACACCCCATGTCTTACCAATCTCTTCAGTCTTGCTTCTTAGCTTATGTCACTACTGCTAAAAACACATTTTCATTACAAAATTAACAATGCTTCGAACTCCCGCATGCTCTTTAAAACATTTTCTTCCCTCCTCTGTCCTCCGCATGATGACCAGGGGAGGGGACCTCGCAAGCGGTGCACGAGAAAGCAGAAGCATGGCAAGAGGGTGGGGGTCAGTGCTAGGCTAAAAACAAACGCTAGCTGGCCGGCTTTCCCGTCAATCCTGCTCTTCAATGTCTGCTCCCTGGACAATAAACTGGATTAACAGACAATTGACTGCTGCGTCTTTGTTTTTACAGAGACGTGGCTCAGCGTCAGAGTTCCGGATGCCACCATTCAGTTAGACGGGCTGGCTTTGTTCTGTGCCGACAGAAACACAGCTCTGTGCGGTAAGGCCTGTGACGGTGGATTGTGTGTTTACATCAACACGGAATGGTGCAAGAACTCAGTGCTAGTCTCTAGTTACTGCTTATCGCTGGTGGAGTTTGTGACTGTTAGATGCAGACCTTTTTATTTACCACAGGAATTTACAACTGATTTCATTATCACTGTATAAATTACGCCCAGCACGAATTTAAAAAATGTGCTCTGTAAACTGTATGGGGCTATTAGTAAGCTGCAGAACTTAAACCCAGACGGACTGTTTATTGTTGCTGGAGATTTTAATCATGCAAATCTCAGGTCAGTGCTTCATAAATTCCATCAGTATGTGGACTTTGCAACGAGAGGGAAAAACGTGCTGAATCTTGTTTACACAAACATCCCCGGCGTGTACCGTATGGAGCCCCGCCCCCACCTCAGCTAATCTGACCACATATCTGTTACGCTAATCCCAGAATACAGACAGCTAGTCAGACGCTCAAAACCGGTTCTGAAGCAGGTGAAAACCTGGCCAGCAGGAGCCATCTCTGCTCTTCAGGACTGTTTTGATCACACTGACTGACACATGTCCTCTTAACGATTAGGTGCTGTGTCTAACCACAGTTGATGTAAGGAAGACACTACATAGAGTCAATCCACGGAAGGCTGCTGGACCAGACAACATTCCTGGCAGGGTGCTCAGAAGATGCGCAGACCAGCTGGCAGATGTTTTCACAGACATTTTCAACACCTTCCTGAGCTCCACCGTTGTGCCGACGTGCTACAAAGCCACCACCATTGTCCCCGTGCCAAAGAAGTCTCCCGTGTCCTGCCTCAATGATTACAGATTATCCGCTGAACATCAAAGGCTCCTCTGTAGAGATTGTCAAGAGCACCAAGTTTCTTGGTGTTCACCTGGCGGAGAACCTCACCTGGTCACTCAACACCAGCTCCATAACCAAGAAAGCCCAGCAGCGCTTATACTTCCTGACAAGACTAAGGAAAGCACATCTTTCACCCCCCATCCTCACTACATTCTACAGAGGGACCATCGAGAGCATCCTCTCCAGCTGCATCACTGCCTGGTTTGGGAATTGCACCGTCTTGGACCGCAAGACCCTTTAGCGGGTAGTGAGGACAGCTAAGAAGATCATCGGGGTCTCTTTTCCCTCCATCATGGACATATACACCTCACGCTGCATCCGCAAAGCCATCAGCATTGTGGATGACCCTACACACCCCTCCCATACACACTTTACCCTCCTACCATTTGGCAGACGGTACCGTAGCATTCAGACCCTCACAACCAGACTGGGCAATAGCATTTTCCCTATGCCATCAGGCTCCTCAATAGTCAGTAAAACTGAAGTGAAGGACACACACACACACACAAACATATATATATATATATATATATATATATATTGTCACAGG
>JAZGTJ010019666.1:0-10788 GCA_036877575.1 Botia almorhae | reverse complement strand
TTCACACAAATCTGCATCTTTTAAGTCTGGTAGATTTTAAGCAAATGGCATTTCACAGACCACTGCCTGTATCCATTTTAACACAGTCAATGTAGGATATATTTCAAATAATACAATCTAATCATCATTCATAGTACTAAACAATTAACCTTAAATAATTTATTCAACGACCACATTTTTGGTATTACACATACAGGGTTCAGTATCTAGTTTGTGTTCTGTTTAACTGCTTTAAATAGTGCGAAAAGCACAAGACAAAAAAGGTTTGCTCACGTATTTGAATGACAGCACGATAGCTGTAATGATACCGGTCACAAAAACCACGATTCCAAGCACACTGAAGAAACCAGCACATTTAGTGAAATCCACCTATTTGAGGGACGGAAAATCATGGTGACACGTACAGTACGCGTACAGTAGCTGGTGTACATATTAAATGTGATCCCACCTTAGTCTGGAAGCAAAACACGGTCACAGCAACGCACACGAGAACAGTGATGCCGAGAGCCAGGAACACTGCTTTAGTGCTATAGTAACTACACAGACATGACATAAATCACAAATCAGCAAAATCAGCAAAATAACTGAGGAAAACATCAGTACCTCTAGAAAATTAATTAAAGGGGCGCAGCTGTTTTATAATTGCATAGCTATGAAGTTATGATTAAAAACTATGATGAAGTTTGTAGTTAAATCTGAAAGCTAAACAGACGGTTTATGTATTTTGAGAGGTTAGACAATGGCTGTTTTTCTTTTTTCCACCCTCTATATCCCTTTTCAGCCCTGGGCTAAAACACATGTAATAACTGCCTTACCTTGCTATTGTCCCAGTCATGTATGATAATGCCAATGTCTAAAACAAGAAGCAAGAAACAAGAAACATTTATGTGTCTTCTTTAATACTTTGTAAATAAAGACCAATGAGCATTTTCATTACAGGTTTGGCCACACCCCCTAATAAAAGGAGAGTTACTCAAAATCTTCTTACAAAAAGAGACTCACAAAAATGGTCAACAGGATCAGGTTCCATGGAAAACGTCTCCTAAAAATGTAAAACACGAGAGCAAAGGTTAAAATATTATTTTTCACAGTAAAACAAATGTTTGTAGTTACAGCTTTTTATAGGGCTGCTTGAGATTTCAGTAAATATCACTAAATAACAACTGGTACAAATTAGAGGTGCTATGAGGCTGATTCAAATAAGTGGGCTTAATCTCACCTGGGTCCCTGACAACAAACCAGTACCATGTACGTGACGAAGTAGACAGCACTGAGAAAACAATTATTTTGATCACTAGGAGTCATAAACATTCTTTATTTTTGAATACATGATGCTCACATATAATGCTAATTAAACTTGGTGTGAGAAAGTTTGGGGTTGCTGTGCCTTTAAGAAAGGTGTTCTGGTGTGTGGTCAAAAGTGGAAAGTGGACTGTTTACACCTGTATTAAGCAGCGTCCAGTTGTGATCTGCACTTTAAAATGCTCAAATGCATCGTAATACCAGGTGTAAACAGGTCTGTTGTGCAGGGTTAGAATTGAACCAAAGCTGAGGAGAAAGAGGCTTCTAAACATTTGGGCAAATAATTTTGTTTTGAAATATAAAGTTATCACCCTGTGTTTTATATGGTTAAACAGAAATATGCCTTCACAAAGGTAAAACAAATCCCCTTAAATCAACACCACAGAGCTAATGTGTGTACAACAGTGTATTTCTTATCCTTCATCCACGCGTCCTTTAATAACAGAAATATTAAATAAACGCCTGAAGCTTACTATGAAGTCCAGTAAATCGCTGGGTTTTTTCTCACAAACACTGCTACAGGTTCCCTGGATGAATAAAACACAAAATAATCTGATTAGCGTTCATCACAAATCCAGCCGCACAATTAGCGACAACTTTTAACAAGGTAATCAAGGTAACAAGGTAATCACACCCAGAGTCCAGCGACTTACACAAATGTGAAAATAGCCACGATTGCGACTGTGACGAGAAGTTGTGCTGCCAGGATCAGGTAAACCTGTGAGACACGACACGGTAATTTTTACAAACTCATTCAATATGCAACAGTTGTTACCGTAACATAAGGCAATTTAGCATTACTTTAAAACAGAATTCTGCAAAAAACAATAATAATACAGATTATAGAGTGGTTGTTTCTTACTTTTCGTATAAAACTGTGTCGGACACGAGTACTGTCCCATCCATCCGCTGTGGTAAATCCTTCATAGTCACCTGTAACAATCATGTCAAAGCTGTACTGAAGCGCCATTGGTGTAATGCACAGACTGACTGATTTTCATTTGTGTTAACTTGTCTGTATAAACCATCCTATAACTTTGTAAGAGATAGCGTACAGTATGGCTGGTTTACTGGTTACACAGTAAACCTGCTCAATAAAATTCACCAGTAGTAGCAGTAGTTAATCTTACCTGAACCAGTGGGTACGACAGGAATAGGCATGGGTGGTATAACTGGCGGTGGGTATCCCCCAGGCTGTCCTGGGTACCCATTATTGGGCTGTGGGTAAGGCGGTGGTCCCCCATATGAGCTAAAGCCATATGGAGGGGCAGAAGGGGGGTAACCTCTCCCAGGATCAGGGTTTGAGAGCATCCGGGAATCATCATAACCCGGAGGAAAATCAGACCTAGACATGCTGCTTTAATAAATCCTGGCAGAAAACAGAAACCCATTATGATTATTTGCGCTTTTAAAGTGCATAAATGCCTCCAATCTGTAACTTTTGCCTCTTTTTCGCCTTCTCTGTTTATAACAAAAAAAGTCCAGGTTACTTTACATGCTTACCTATCAAGACAAATGAAGTCAAACTGGCATTACTCCCTAAAATCCGACCAGACAGCTCAAATGATAAATGATTACTATAAACTTATTGCTGTAAACTGGTGTAAACACTAAACATTAATCTGTTATGTATTTCCTCAATAGCTGATATTTGTTTATTTTTAACCAAAAAAGCTACAGCTTGCAGCTTTAATATTCGCCCACAACAAATTAGTTTAGAAAAGTGCTTTTTGTACTAAACAGATAAATTATTAAATGCTACTGGTGTTTAAAATTTGTTTGGATAATCTGCAAGATGCCATTTCCAAAAATAGCAAATTCTCCAAACTTAAAAGATCATTAAATCCAAGTCAAAGTGTCTAAACTACTTTCAAACAAATTTAGCTAAAGCTAAATGAATAGCTTAAATAATAAATAAAGCTAAACTTGGAAATTAAACTTTGATCCATTCTGCCAATAATCATAAGCTGACCCAGAAGAAATCTGCAGACTGTGTCTCATTTTCGGTGCTGATTTTGTAGATGTTGCAGAACGGATTTAAGTATAATTATGTAAGAACCAAGAACGTGTATAACTTTAAAAGTAACAGGTGTTTAGATCTGCAAGCACAGATTCTGAGGGCCCAACCATAACTTAACATTTAAATTATGTCCATTATATGGACACTAAAAGAAATAACACAGACAAACATTGGCTTTTACTGCCTCTGGGAAATATATACTTTGTTACGGAGGAGGTCGCTGCCAGAGGGAGCCCTCGTCAGAATACTAGTTTCCATTCTGAATCATATTTCCCATCAGCCCCCGTACCTAGGTCTGATGACTTCCTGTTTGGCCCCTGTTTCTAATAAACTGGTCTATAAAGCACAGGATCACTCACCACTTGGTGCGATGTCTTGTATTGCCATGAGCTACAATTCAGAGCGTTTCCCCGGACTGCTTTTTCAGTGCCATTTGGACGGATTATCGTTTTTGACTTTTTGCTGCCTGCCTCTTGTTTTTGATTCAGACATTGTTGTTTGCTGCTCTGTTTGCGGGTTTTTGACCATCGCCTGTATATTGATTATTCTACCTATTAAAGAGCTGCATATGGATCCCGCTGTGTCAGCGTCTCCGTTACATACTCTCACAGCACTGTACAATACTGAAATTCATTACTGTACAATACTGATACTCATTTTGTGGGCACTAGTGCAGTTTGGAGAATATTTCTGAGAGATCACTAAACTTTCTCTTCCTGCTTCATGTCCAATGAATTTTCCTATCACAACTTCTGTAGTAATAATAAATATGTGTTATGTAAGTGCAGGATGTAAACAAGTGGTAAGTAGACAGATAAATTTAGCATTCTACTTCCTGTTCATACTTCCTGTTTTTTTAAATGTTTGACTATTTCGATCCCTACAATTGAAAGTAAATAAAAAAATACAACCTGTTACAGATACTTTTGATGTTATGAGACAGAACACTCATAATAAAATGAATGGGACGAATCTGTGGAAGATTTAGGTCCTGCCTTACAATCACATGTGCCTTAGCTGAACCAGCTTAAAAAATACAGTTTTGCACAATTGAGCCCAATATTTAAAAGAAATATTACATTTAAATCTAGATGATAGGAGATGTACTTTTGTGAGTGAAAATGGCTGCCCTGGGGTGTTATTAGTGAACATTTCTTAATAAGAATTTGCTATAAATTTACAATCTGTCTCCCTCTCACCACTTTGTTAACTGCTCTTGAACTTAGTAAGCACAACAAAAAGCACTCAGCACACTTTATACAGTCTTCCTGGAAACCGTCACGTTGAAATATTATTTTGGCTCTTGTGCATACAACACAATACTAGGGCCTAAGTAACTTAAATACTGAGCTCCTGTTTACTTAACCTAGCCTTTATATACCCACTGTATGTCTGTACACTTTGTTCTGATAACCGATGGAGAACAACTGCCTGTTTCTTTAAATAAACTGCTTTGTACCAGTTCCCAAGGATGTATCAATGAATATAAGCCTCTGTTTATACAATAATAAATTACTGTAAAGAGACAGAGGCTGACTGCAAATCAGAGAGTGCACAATAAATACAATATCTAACAGTCACGCAGATGAAGCCCATGAAATATGTTAGTGAGTAATGTAAACACACCTTGTATTCCCTTGGCAACCAAGTATTCCATACTGAGGGAATGAGATTTTGGAATTTGATGTTATATTATTTCATGAGTTACCCCTTTAAAGACATGATTTGTAGTGAGGGATCAGTACTTCTTGTTGTCAAACAGATAAAGCAGTTCACACAGTCACATTGTGAGGTCACCATAGATATGACTCATAACCACTAGAAGAATCGAACCTGGGTAAACAGGGCCTGACATTTGCTAGTGTCTTGGAAGCACGTGTTTCTAATTTACGCTCGCGAAGCGTGATGACAAATTCATATTCACCAACTTAAAGAGCCATAGACTATTATTGTATGAACTATAAATATTGCAGGACAAGTGACAAACATGTAACAACAGCACAAAGTCAGGTTTTTAATGTCACTTTGTACTTGCAGAGCAATGCAGAAAGATGTTAGTGTTATGACTGATTCTCTAGCAGTCAATCCTCTGTTTATACACTAACAAAACCATGTGCTGAGAATCAGCTGTGTAATGCAAGCCAGAATGGAAAATAACTTCCTCATTCTTACATCAGTTTAAGACTGCCAACACG
Source organism: Botia almorhae (assembly GCA_036877575.1). Lineage (NCBI taxonomy): Eukaryota > Metazoa > Chordata > Actinopteri > Cypriniformes > Botiidae > Botia > Botia almorhae. The sequence goes on along the minus strand of JAZGTJ010019666.1, from coordinate 5,271 downwards.
AGTCATACAAGCCTACAACACACCGTTACATCACTGTGTACTGCGCTAAGCAACCTTAAAACAACTTCTCCCACTTTCCTTACTGGTCCACCCTGACGCATACGAAACGTTCCCACAATGTTATGTAATCAACCATGTTCAACCAAGCACTACTACAGAACTCAAGCAGAAACTTTTGCTATGTTTTTTTCTGGTAAGTTTGATCAGGCACAGCGAAGAGCCCATGTTTAATATTATATCTGCACTTAAATAGAAAATATTATTAACGCATTATTATGCTGAAACGGGTTGTTTAAAAAAACTTTAGAGTTGCCTACCTAAACATTTTGACAATATTTGGTCGCAGAGACACTGGATGTCTATAATGCTCACTAACTTACTAGGTTTTGAAACACGGGCACAGATTTATCTCTGGCGGACAGGATGACATTTTAAATTTTAAACATTCTTACAGTCATATTTCTACATTACAACGTGGTTATTACTTGAATTATACTTCATACTGAATATAATGACATAGCATCTATTGACTTTTACCATCCTCTTTTACCATCCTCAAAATTACCATGGTAACCGTAATGTCCGGTAAAACAGTTTTAATAACAATTGTGACTAAAACAAGTTACCACACGTTTACTTTTGTGAAAATAAAAGTAGTAACTAACTAACGTGTTTAGATAAAAGCGATTACCATGATCTGTTTGTAAGGGTGAGGAAGTCTTCACACGCCCAGTACTGCCGTGTAGTACATTAATATAAAATTAAATAACATAAATATAACATTAATGTTCTTACCGTTCTTACCTGCAATGTCTTAAATCCAATAAACGTTAAAGCACGATGTCGAATTGGCGAAAGAAAGGTCAGAGAGGAAATCCTTCAGACTAAGTTTGTTTAAATAAAAACACGATGGTTTATGCTGGTTCACCTTTAGTGCCAACCCAACTAGTGGAAGCCAGTTAATGACGTTTAGGTTAGTCGAGATACTTGTCCACGTTAATCAGCAGGTGGAGTCAAAAGAGCCTTAATCGTTAGAACATCTTTGCGTTTAACATGAAATCACCAACGAAATCACCGATATAAAATACAACGAGGAGACATATGCCTGTCTGTCTGCTGTCTTTGCGTACCGCCTCACAAACACACACACACACACACAAAAACCCCAATGTAACAATTCCGTCAAGTATGGTGAACTGGACACTCCCAAATTTGTGTTCCTAAAACAAGCAGGGGTTGTGCTGTTTGGTCACTTTTATTTTCTTCCATTTACGGTTCTTTCAAATGACCCTCCCATAAAGGTAGTTCTTTCGAAACTGTCAAAGCAAACACTAGCAAAAATAACAGTACATATTAAATTAACAGCAGAACATTCTAACTTATCTACTTATAACCAATGTACTTTTACAAATCCTATTTTTTGTTTGACATTATAATGGAATGGCAACTGATTAAATTTCCTTCTATCGTGTGCCACAAATCATGCATCAAAAATATGAGAAAAAAGAAAATTAAAGTACGCATCTTTACGGCGTAGAATTCCTCTAGCCAATCGAGGTTATCCTTTTAGTTGCGTCATCATCGGCACGCCCACTGTAATGGCGCTTCCGGACTGGACGGTGTATTTTCTTTGTATTGCTTCAGTATGTGGAGGGGTGTACATGTGTCGTGTTATTAAATGTACACGAAAAACTTTATGGAAAAATACTGTAATCGCTAAACTGATGGCGCGCACAGAGAAACCACTGTTCTGGATAGCGTAAGTGACTTAATCGTCACGGGCCTTTATTTTGTTTATTTATTTATTGTTTAGTTTACATGCTGTTTTTCTGATCTGCATCTCTATGCTGTTCGCATGAACCGTTTCTGACATTAGGATCAAAATGGAAATGATTTCATATGTAAACGGAATAGATGTTTTTGTGTTCCCTTGTTTCGCAGTGCCTGACATTGATTTGTAGGTTTTGTTATTTTAGTAGTGAGCGATACGCGTCTTTAATAAACATACACCACAGGTCTCTGCATAGCAACCATAGTTTAACTGTGATATTTGTAGTAAGACATGAACAGTAAAATCCTCTTTACTAAGCTTAGATCAGTGTAACTTTGATATTAGGGTACTTTTTAACAAAAAACTGCCCAAGTGTTGTGCCAGTGCTGTTAGTTAATATTACCATAGCAAAGCTGTGGTTAGTGTAAATTAAGAGTAAACGCAAATAACATTAAAACGTCATCTTTAAAATGCATGCAGGTACTCTCTTTATACCCGGACCAAACTGGGGTATATTTTTCACAAGAGGCAGATAAGAAAAGCAAGAGAGCGATACCCTTCCGGCCACTCCCGAACTCAGCCCACGATAATAAACGGTGAGCAGAACAATATATTCCATCACACATTCCACCCATATACCAGTCCTTAATGTTGTTTTATCTCTCTTTTAACAGGCATCAAGATAATACCAGTTCCCATCCTGTCAGACAACTACAGCTATGTGGTCATTGATACTGCATCGAGTCTGGCGGTAGTGGTGGACCCCGCCGACCCCCAGCCTGTTCAGGTTGGATTCAAAGCAACTTTGCAGTCGTTTTAAGAATAGTTTGTTGGATTCTAGTGGTCCACATACATGAAGAGATGCGCTTGGACGTCTCACAGATCTCACCCAGAGTCACATGTCTTATATTGTGTGTGATGTTAAACCACAAGTGTTGTTTTCTCTTTATATTTTCTAATTTCGTTGTGTGGCCTTACATCCACATCACCACAGGCATGCCTAGAGGAAGAAGGGGTGACATTACAAGCTGTTCTCTGCACACACAAACACTGGTAAGAAACAGATCGTGTCATTTTTAGTTTTGGGTGCCAAGACAGAAATATGCGTAGCCTGAAAGCAGCACAATGAGCTGGACTGGCAGAATGTCAGAGTTTATTTCTGGCCACGTCACAACAATGTTCATTGATATATTTATTCAGTAGATGCTTTGATGATATTTCTGGTAAAAAATATATTAGTTAACCTATTAAATATATTAGTTAATCTGAATCAGCCATTTTTCATTCAGATGAGTCAAATGAATCCTTTGTGTGCGTTAGAATTCTAGGTTTAACCTTTTCAAAGGGAAAGTTCACCCAAAAACTAATATTCTCTCATCATTTAATCGTGCACTTTGTCATTCTGATTCGGTATGACTTTCTCTGTGAAAACCTTTACAGGGAAACTCTTAAAGAATATTGATGCTGCTGTTTCTTAGCATCTGGCTACTATTAACTGAATATTAACCAAGATTATATGGATAAACAAGGTAATTCAATTAACATGTACTTATATATGCATGTTTCCCTAATCAGGGACCACAGTGGAGGAAACAGGGCTCTAAAGAGACGCTACAGTTCCTGCCGAGTGTATGGGAATGCTATGGACAACATTCCTGGACTCACACAGTAAGTGCCTTTGAAACACCTTCTAATGTTTCATTTTTTGTCACTTTTTATTTATACATGTATCCAAAATATAAACTGTCTTTATTAGAAACAATGTATAAGGCAGTTGCTTGAGACATTACAGCTAAGTCTAGTTAGCTGTTTTTGCCTTTTTTAGCCCCCTCTCAGACAAAGATACAATAGATTTTGGAGCTCGGCTTCAGTTCAGGGCCTTCTATACTCCTGGGCACACAGTGGGTCACATGATCTACCTTCTTGATGGCCGGGCAATCGGTGGCCCCAGCAGCTTATTTTCAGGGGACCTGGTGTTCCTCTCTGGATGTGGTGAGTGTAACTGCATTATTTGTAACTGGCCTAAATCACTGTGTTATCTCACTGCGCCTAGCTTGTTAAAATAGTGCAGATGTATACAGTGATACCAAAGCCCCTTTAAGGAAATCTCTGACTAAGGTCACAATAAAACATTATATTTCAGACCAACTGTTAAATCCCACATGACCGGTGTCATAAATTCTTTTTAAGATCAGATTATGCTATTAAAACAAGTTTTGAAGATCGCTTCAGGTACTGCACGTGTGCAAAATCCTGGCAACATTGTGTAGACAGCTCCTCTGAGCAGTCCCCCCCATAGAACTGTGGTATCTTGTTAATGCTATAATATTTGGTCATAGATCATTCTGTTTAAAATATTTTTAGTATTATTGTAACCTGCTATCCTTGTTTAATATTTTGTGTACATTGCAATAACTATAAAGTATTTATCATGTTTTGATGGACAGCACAGTGAAGAACAAGAATTCAGTATTCAAGCATTCTTTAATCCGGCTAGTTCTCTGACTCATTTCCGTGCCTTGTAGGGAGAATGTTTGAGGGTAATGCCTCAACAATGTTGTCATCTCTGGACACCGTGGGATCACTTAGTGATAATACTCTGCTATGGCCTGGTAAGGAAACAGTCCTAAATACCCCTTTTATAACTTTCATGGGCTTGTCACACTTGAATTTGTTATCTCAGAGTCATTGTAATCTTGAGTTATCATGTTCCATTTTTCATACAGTTCATACTTTTTACCCTGGGTTAGCATTTATCCCTGGATAGTCAGGTTTTGAGATGTATAAATATTTACACTGTATATTTGCGAACCTGTTAAGGATAGCATTCTGATTTGCATATATATATTCAATTAATAAGGTTTTCCTGGGCAAGAACAAGTAAATATGTTAATATTTAGTCAAGCAAATATTGCTTAATTGCTTAATTAATAACTCACTGGGGTAGCACTCCATAGTGCACTATATACTCTGGCATCAAAATTTCGGCTTGGCACAATTTAGCATGGTTTGGAGCAGTGTTTTGTAACCCAGGGTTAGAAGTGTTTTTAACCCAATATTTCAACATTAGCCAAGGTTAAGCGAAGCCGTTTAACACAATATTTTGGATTACACTTTAATAAACTAGTATTTGGTGATGAATTCTAAAGAAAGGCTTTGTGTTTATGTTTACATTGTCAGTAAACTCATTTTTTTAATTAAGGACATGAGTATGCAGAAGATAATTTGCTGTTCGCTGCTGAGGTGGAGCCCTATAATGTTGTGAGGGAGCAGAAATTACAGTGGGTGCTTCAACAGAGGGGTCAGAAATTATGCACGGTAAGCAGGCCACGCCTAATCATCTAATATCAAGAAATCCTGAATCAGAAACCAAGATATTTCTCAACATTTAGTAATATTATGAAAGATCACAAACAAGTGCTTCTATTGGCACATTCCTACCAGCCAAGCTTGATTTAAGGTAGTTCTGTAATTGTATAAAAAAATATGTAAAAAAAAAA
>JAZGTJ010019665.1:0-10788 GCA_036877575.1 Botia almorhae | reverse complement strand
CAGGATGGTCAGTTGAAAAACAGCATTTTTAATAGTAAGCTTAGAAAATTATAACAATTGAAAGAGTACAAAAGCAAATGCATTATTAACATGCAGGCACATATGAACATAAAACAGGCACATATGAATTGTTATAAGACTTGGAATGTGTACAAAGAAAGTAAATGTTAAACCTATGTTGATGGCTTCAAATGAAGTCAAACGCATGCAATTCAACCTGTTGTATAATACTCAGTACGGCAAGCATAACATATGATGATAGTATGTCCTGTTCTTTTTTGTACAAAAACACAGTTATCAAGTTACTAAAACAGTTAGCCTAACTAGGGCACAGCTTTTGTTAGCACAAAAATAGAAGGTGTAAGAAGTGGTAGAAGTGGGGTTAAGGTCAGGGTTAGGCTTGTAATGAGATTGAGAGAAGAAATGTGCAAAAAATGGAGACCAAAGCTGGCCGGAGAGGATAGAGCATTAAAGACTGCCACCATCCCTTACAGATTCTGTCACACACAGACACTCAGATCTGTAGTGACTTGCTTCCTCTGGCCAAGAAAACACACACACATCTATATATGCTCTCCATTCTCTTTGTTGAGGTAGTTCTGATTTTCTCAGAGAAGACCAAGGCCATCTTTCTTTCTGAAGTCGTGACACACTCAGTAGGTGGCAGAAAAAGAAACAGTGAGGGAGAAAGAAGACAAGGAGTTCTCTGGAGGTGCAAGTCATGTATGCACCACTTTTTCTCAGGCAGCCAGTCATTTTAATCCAGTTAACTGGACATGAGGGCCATTATCCAAAGGGTTAATCCCCAATATCACAGAACTGGCAAGAAGCAAAGTGGAACCAATATGCTGCTGCAGAATCAATTGCAAAAATCAAAAAACAGAGCTGTTGCTAAAATGATTGGGGTCCAAAACAAACTTATTTGGGGTGGGACCCCACCTCTCCTGGTCCAGTAATTGAGCAATTTCATAAAGGGCTTCAGGGAGCCCCCAGTCATAGACCTTGACACAACTTTCCTGACTGTCTCTCCTTACAGCCTTATAGAAAAGTTTTTGATACTGTACAATCAGGGACAACACAATAAAATTAGAAGTAGAAAGGCAGAAACTGAAACTTTTTTGAACGTTTTATGATGGTTTCACGTCCAGCTGCTACATTTTAATTAATGTTCCGGATTAGTAAAAAAAAAAAAAATACAGCAATAAATGATTTTCAGTATTTTCATATACATTAAATATATAATCTATACATTTTGCCTCTCTATCACCATCTCTGTTTAAAACATAAAATTGCAAGTTACTTTTTTTATTTATGTGGGTTGTACTTCAGCACTGCTCACTGCACAGATGAATCTGATGGTTAGCTACCTATTAAAACATTGAAATGTCTTACTTTAAATTCAATACACAGGCTCTGGCATAATCTTCTTTTGACTGCAGGCTCTCTGCAGTGCAAGATTTCTTGGTTTTGACAACGGTTGATTCCCCATATGTCAACAATGATTGTTGTTTAGAATATTTTAGATTAAAACAGCCATCTAGGTGACAATTTTACATTGTAAGAACTGCTGTGAGAACAAGCTACAAATGCTCCACCATTCTCTGGACCTGGGATATAGTAGCCAGGTATTTACAGATGTGATATGACCATGTAGATGAATAATGTCAGACTGACATTTACCATAAAATTGCATTTGACAGCTAAAAATATAAATATTTATTATAAACTCTTGTTTATAATACTATTGTAAATCAGGATAGGATAAGGATACAACATTAAGGATTAAGGATTAAACATTGATTTGTTATGTACTTACTCTATATTTTTTTGTTATATTATTGTAAAAGCAGCTTTAATGACCATATTATTTGAGAAACTACATGAAATATTTGTGCTTTTAAAAATGTCTTTTTCTGAATTACCACTTAAAATGAACAAATGAAAGTTTAAAAAGGATTTTTTGTTATGTGCTAACTGCCCACGTTAAGTTATCATCTGTTGAGTATTATGTAATTGTAAAATCTTGTTAGTATTATTAATGAAATGTATTACTGATGACCGAGCGTTACAACTACAAATTGGACATTTGGATCAATAAAACAAGACATTTCATTGTTGCAGCGTACCAGGTTTGATTACTACTGCACACTCCCAAAGCTACGAGATAAAAAGCATTAATCCCTCTGTGCTCTGTTCAAGATTATTAGATAAATAACATGGGAAACATTGAATAAATCTATTTGGCTGCAGCAGGAGCATTCTATTTTATTTGTTATCAGTTGGTTACTACTCTATTTATTATTTATTAACAATGCCTCACATTTAAATGATTTCTGAAGCCCCTTTGGATGCTTTTTTGGTCATTTTGGAGCTCAGAAGCCTCAGTCCATATCTACATTCATTAGACAACAAATTCTTCAACATTTTTCCTTTCGAGCTCCAAACACTAAAGAAAGTCATGGAATTCTATGGGTTTGGAATGACATAGAATTTTCATTTGTAGGAGTACTTTTCCTTTAAAGCTAGATCACACAGTTCTGTCAGTGAGGTGATTGTGTGCCTCTGCAGAGACTGAGCAGCACCGTCTCACTGTCTGTCTTCAGGCCAGTCTCCAGCTGGCCCAGGTGACAAAAGCCTGTCACACCACCGAGAATGTGATGAGAGCGGATCTAAAAGGCTTTGAGAGTCTTAACCCCTCCGCTCAGCCCTACCCGGCTCACCACATCCTTTCCTCCCCTCCCCACGTCCTCTTTTATTTCTCTGAAGCATTAAGGCGGAGCGCTGAAGGTGAGTCCACGCTGAACCACTGATAGGTCATAATGTTGGGAGAGTGGTGTGAATCAGGGACAGGGAGACTGTAGTGTTTACCAGTTCACATCAAGGCTTGTCCCCTGTGATCTTTACTAAACTGAGGTCTTGCCAGGTTCTATCTGACACTCTCACGTTCTCAATGAGTCTTTGCCCTGGGCTTCCTCAGTCAAACTTCTGGTCTTCCTGCACTAATGGCAAGTCTTGTCCTTGAGTCCTCTTTAGACTCTTTCAGCTTTTGTTTTATTGGGTTTTATGACAGAAACATTTGACATTTCTGAAAACTGATTTCAATAACAATTATCATAACAAACATATTAGCTCTTTGGCATAACAGAATTTGTATATCAAGTCGCTATTATTTGCATAAACAAACTGGTAATTTTACTTTCTTTTTCAATTTTGCTATTAAACCCACTCATTTAATAAACAGTTTTAATGTGGCTAAACATTCCATTAATTAAATTTAAAACTCATGAGCCTTTTGGTGAAATTTACTTTCTTAAAATTTATAAACTCACCAGAAAGCAAAGTCTGCTGGAACCAGATTAACTGTGCCTTTAAGAAACCTATTCTTGCCTCATTCCTCTCCTCTGTATGATCACAGAACCGCAGTTCATAACACATCAGTTCGTCACCTTTATTTATGCCTTTTCCCTCCTTTTATTGAAAATACAGCCTCTGTATCCTCTACCAGATGGAAGCAGTGGAAAAGAGTGGAAAATGTTAATGCCAGGCAAAAAGCGGTTAACTTGTTAACCCTTAAAACCCGCACCTAACAGAGGCACTTTTTGCAGTGTGACGCTACCTGCCCTTTGTCCTCCCACCTCCTCCCCCTTCTATTCCTCCCTCATTCACTCACTCCTTCCCTCTGTCCTAGTGTATTTCTGGGCTATTCTTCACCTCGGAGGCCCTGAAGCCAGTCGTGTCTCCAGTGGAGTCTCCCTCTCCGACAACCCGGGGCTTAGCCTAAATTCTCTCGCTATTAAAAGCTGTGAAATGCAAATAATGAAACATCTCATTACCACTGTATGAAAATGAAAAGAGAAAATGGTGGAGAGAAAGAAAGACAGAGTTTAGCAGGAGATAACCTGACAGAGTGTCTATTGTTTCAGGAGAGTCTACTTTAGGGAGGGAGTCAAGATTGGATTTGCCAGTAAAATAAACAGGGGTGGATCCCAGTGAAATGTTCTAGGATGACTTACAGTTGTGAAGCTGATGGCATGAGGAAAGTTCACACCAGAGATCCGTGAACTACTCCAACTGTTCATTGACAGTCATGATGGTTTATACTTTTAAATACTGTATATACTGAGTGTTTGAATAGTTGGGTGGGAGAGTGCTTAGGGGGTCTTAAATCCTCTGTGTGGGGTCTGGGCGTCAGACATCTCCCTTTACAAACAATAAGGCCATGCGTGGATTAATCTCATGAAACCTGTCAAGAACACATGCAGGTCACATTTCCCCCAATATTAAAGAACAAGAGATTTTGCATAAAGAATTTAAAGTGTATTTTTATGTTCATTAAGATTTTTGCAGTGTGAAATTATCGAGAAATTTTTTACACCAAAATCATTACTGTAGTAAGTCGAGAAGATTTACTTTTGGCTTTTTTAAACTGTTATAATTATCTCAATGGTGCATCTCATTAGACTCTCATTATCTAATTACGAAAATGACTGAATGAATTAGATAAAATAATTTTATTGCAATACAGAAAAGAGAATACGATTTTTTTGCATTATGATAAATGAGAATAAAAGAGCTTAATGAGCTTAATTTAAAACATAAAAATGATGTCATAATGCAAAAACATAACTGATCCTTAGATATGCGTAATTTTTTGCAGCTGAAATATGTATTTTTTCAATGTTAAAATACTTTCTACAATCCCTGCTTAATAAGAGACGAGAACATATGAGATCATAAAAATGCTGAAGAATAATGAGTGTTCAAAAAACCTGTCTGAAATCAATCGTGTTTGCAACTCCAAATTTCATCCTTTTGATTCTGACATGAAATAAGACCCAGACTAATTCTAAATAGATTTTGTGAAATCTACGCCAATGGTGAATGTATCTGAAGATGGATCCCCAACAGACAATTTAAGGAGGTCCTTTATTTGATAGCATCGCTATTGAAGCAGCTGTTCATGTCTGTGCGACTATCATGTGCCATTGCGCGCGAAATGAGACGCTTGCAACAATAGCTTGAAGTGAATTGAGTGAATGAGTTGAGTTGTGTATCTTCATCTGGCCATCATGGCGTGGAATTCTCTTAAGCGCTGGGTTGAAAGGTTGATGACAAGCTTTGCTACTGAGTGGGAGTCAAATTCCAGCACGATCTCCACCTCTTCCTTCTCCTCTTTCGCTGCCTTGCTTTCTCCCACTTCTTTCTTTTTTCTGAGTGTACACGCACGCACACACACACACACACAGTCATCATTTCAAATGCACCAAATGGCGCAGAGATGACTCCCAAAAGCTCGGCTGCCGCTACTCACGAATTGACGACTCATCTTTAACACGTTCCTGGAGCTTGCGCCGTGAGAAGTGTCACAACAAACTGCCGTTGTCACGCCGCGCTGAGGCACGGCGTTCCTGTAAGCACACACTCCTGTGCACGCACACAAACGCGCAACCTCATGCGCCGTGCTGTGACAAGCCATTAACACAACAGGACTTACCAGCACCAGATAAGGTCCATGAATGCAAACTTCTTAGAATGCTTACCTGAACTTTGCTTTCCCTTTTTTTAAACTTATTAAAATGACCTTTTTTTCTGAAGTTTACTGAAGATGTTAATCAAGGTTTCCTGCAACAAAAACCATTGTAATTTAGTTTTTATGTTAATTTTCTGCCCTATCAATGACCCTTTAATAAACAGGCAGTTTTTTCATGCTGTACTTTTAAGGGCTTCTACACACTACACAAAGCGCTGCATAAGCTCGGTTTTGAGGGCATGGACAATTTAGGTGAGAATACAGTGAATTGGATTTCAGACAGCACAAATGGCCCCGCCACTTTATAACTCTCATTGGTCAATGAATAAATGACATCTCTTTTTTTTAAAGCACAAAATTGATTCAACGCATTCTCTGACACAGCGCAAACTCTAGACACACTTATATATGTAGGTGTTTTATATGTAAATGATCTCTGTTATGATTGGCTAGCCATCTTATACTTTTTTGTTCAGGCACAATTCGTACTGTCATTTATCATTTATCAGTAGCTGCTAAATACTGACTAGGTGATAATGTTATAATATTAAATATGATTATATAATGTACGCACGATTGTGACCTCATAACCACATGAATTTGAAATGATCCATTTTTGCAGATTAGTTTAATAAGTGGACTGGGGAGGAAACTTTGTGAACTTTCTGAAAGGACAAATGTATGGCTCAGAGGTTCCTCAGAGCATTTCTAAGATAATTTGGTTGTGAAAAATTAGATGAGAAATGTTTGAGTTCATATCAAAATTTCAGCCTTTTGACTGGTCTTTTTAAATCTGCCTACAGTGTGTGACACTGTACACTGTGACACTAAAACTCTAGAGGACACACAGGTGAGATTACTCTTTTTTAAGGAGAAAAATCTAAGAAGCAATACATTGCACCGTCTCCACTTGCTCTCTGGTTAACTTGTGATTTGTGAGTATGCCCATACAGTAGATCAGAAAATGCTGTTCCACTTATATTACTGGTAATACTGTCACATTAAGCTCAATCAAGAAGGTTTCAAAGTAGATGGTATTCAAACAGTTGTATTATTTCATAATATTGTGGTACAGTATTATGAAAGCTTAAAAAAAGTTAAAAAAAAACCTATTCAAAAGATTTAACAAGCTTTTAAAGTTCCAGATTACAAGTAATGTGCACACACACACAAACACGTCCTGGCATGAGGTGTCTGTCAGGAAGCTAATTGTCATAATCAGGAACACTGGCTCCTGTCAATGAGTCAGGGAGCGAGAGAGAAAGAGAGAGAGAGTGCAGGTGGACAGAAAGGAGGGGGAGACTGTAGCGTGACTGCTGGGCTGTCAACAAAACATTGGCATCCTTCAGAAAACCCTCCGTGTTGGATAACCCCTAACTAACAGCTTGCCAAATACTAAACATGATGGGGAGATAACAGGAGGGTGGCAGAGAGAGCGACAGATACAGGGTGAAAGAAAGCAATGAGAGATATAAGAGAGACTGATGATAACATGGACTGTCACTCTTCTTCAATGACCATCATATTGAAATAGTTTTCTTTTTGCCCATATTCTTTTTGTTCATAATCCCTAGTAATTTGCCTTACAACATGCAGAAAGAGTTATTTAAGTGAAGCATGTGGGAAGCCCAGCTTACAATTGATTTCAATACCTGAAGTTTGATGTTAGCATGTTGCTAGGCTAACAAACTGGTGCTCTGTAACTATGTGCATGCTGAATTAGCAGGCTTTCACATTATCTATTATAATATAGTAAAATATGAATTGTACAATTTGTTAATCACAAAATTTGTTGGTCAAATTAAGAGCTTGATATTTTTATTAAAGTTTTGCTGTAGCAGTAATTTCCCAATTGTTTAACCATTTAAATTTTGCTGAGCATCTTAAAAACAGTAGCTTAAAAGCAGCAGTGTTAATGACTAATGACAGATTTCACTGCAACAACCCCATATTCAAAGTAACAATAACTGAGCAATAAATATATACAAAAATAAATAATTATATATATATATATATATATATATATGTGACAACACCCAGTTATGTACGTTTATACAAAAGACCAAACAGGAACCTAACCCTAATGTGGTCACACAAATTATTCTATTCTACGATCAGTATTTTTGCCACATGTAGGGGCATTTTCACACCTTTGTCTTCTCTGCAGAGAGCACAGGGGGAAAAACACTGAGTGATGAAGAGAACAGAACCATGGCTATACTTAGCTGGTTTGACAATTTATATTCAAAACACTTGACAAGAAAGAAGTGAGCGATGGAGCGAGACAGAGATTAGTGATCATATAGGTCTCACAAGTCTTACACGAAGACTGTAATGTGATTTATACAAACTCATAAAACGTTACATATCAACTTCCTCTATGCTGCTATTACCACACTAAATAATTCATTACATCTAAGAGCTTCTTTTGTTTCATATTTGATAATCCAGTATAGCTTAACAATAGCCAGTGTTTTTACCCAGGCTTGTGTTGCCATGGTAACCATGAGTATGGTCAAGAGTCAACCCTGTCACCAGACGCTTCGCTCCTGTCCCATGCTGTCTGTTGTTTTCTGCTTTTGTACATTTCGTTGTGATCAGATGGCACAGGTGTCACCTGCTGAACCAGCAGACGCTAATGTCACTTCATTAACAAAAAGACAAAATGGCCAAGCATTTAACGTATTTAATGTGCGGCGTACTGCATTTAGGAATAAGAGGGCTAGCTTGTTGCTCTGGTGATCACGATCGTTCTGCGACACCGCCCACCTTACAAACCTAATTTTAAAGAAAGTCACACATTCCCACGTTCTGAGGTGGCAGTATCGAGTGTCCAACCAACACCTCTCATCAACCCCTTGGGTGGCTTAGGAGGGGAAAAAGACCTGCTTTTTCCCCTCACTCTTGTTTCTTTAACCAAAAATACATTTAAAACAATACTGATGACACATCTTTTTTTCAGAATTGTAACTTTAAGAAAAACCACGGCCAAATGCAAAACTATGTTTTTTAACTGAAGTTAAATTATGAATGTAACTAGCAGATATTCATCGCGTAAATAAGGTACAAGTATAAATGTTATTGCACAAAATATATATTCTTCACAAAAACTGGGACCTTTGAAGCATGCATAACAACAGGAACACCACACACAGCAGGCAGGTTTAAGTCAGACATAAATTCTCTAGAAACATATTGTGAATTAGTTCCAAAAGCAGAGATTTGATGGCAGGAGTTTTGTCGTGTGCTGATAGTCTATAGCTGCTTTGGCTGTTACACTGTCAGCACGCTGAAACCCACGCTAAAAGTTGTATTTCTGAAACCATCCCCCAAAAGCACAGCCACTAAGAGTAAACCAAGAAAAATGTAGACACTTAATCACTAACTGGCTAGTCAGTTGTTAGACGACTAGTTAAGCAAACCTACATCATAACAATTCCAGAGGTTTCAGTTGGACACTACTGAACACTCACCTGGCAGCAGGGGTGTTCTGTAACACAGCGCAGGGCGTAGAAGCTGGAACAAGAAAAGGGATCTGGGCACTCATTTAAAACTAAATAACGGGGCCATAAAGGGTGCCCCTGTCCCCTTGCCTTCAACACCCCTTTTCCATGACTGACAATCAAGTACACATTGGATTGGCAGGGGTGGAAAGCTGGATCTGGTGATCAAAAAGTCAAGGACACTGGCTGAGATCATCCAACAACCTGACAACATGGATTTTACTGTACATTATTCAGACCAACTGCAATTTTTGCATATTGTCACAATGTGCTAATCCAAGCACTCTGACAGCTGACAGGAAAGGGGAAAATTACAGCGAGGCCAACAGTACCACAAAATGCCAGAATGTGAAGCCGGGATCCAGCCTGCGCAAAATGCTTCAAACGGGTTTGAGAGTTTCCCATACGAGACACTTATCCATCCACCACAAATGTACCTCTTCACCGTGATGAATATTTCATGTTCTGATAACGCTTTAAAAACAGAACTAATTAACAAATCTCGTCGATCTGGCATACGTTAAATCAGTTCAATTAAAAGCATGCAGGCAAACTCTACATGCTAATAGCAGGAGCAGCACAATAATTGTATGTTGAGGGGGAAGTGCTGAATGTTAAACAGGTCTTATTAACAGCACTTTAGCACTCGGCAATGAACTCCTCTCAGGATTACAGACCCTTGATAATGGACTAATGCAGATCAGGACATCATACAACGTATCTGGAAAAGAAATGTCAAACATATGACACATGGCGTGACGAATGTATTGTCCTATTCAGATCGCATTTGTTTTACATGGTGGTCATATTTACATTTACAGCCACTTACAGTAAATTCAAGCTATACATTTGATCAGTATGTGTGTTTCCTGGGAAATGAACCAACAACCTTTGTGCTGCCAATGCAATGCTCTACCAGTTAAGATACAGGAACACGTCATCATACAGGATCATATGGGCATCTATGTAATTTTAACTCCATCCAAAACAACCATCTCAGTAATTGTTTAGGACTTCATCTGAACTGCCTATGCACACACGTCAGTAAAGATTACGACAGCTTTATAAAAAAAGTTAGAAGTAGCCTTACACGCTCACTAAAGTCAACGCTCACTAAAGTTCTGCTGTATTTTGATATGTTCACATCTAACATACACTGCATAATTAATCAGCATCTAAATATATTTTTAATAGACAAAATCTGTGTGATGGCAAGGCGTAAAGGAAGTGGGCACACCCATTTTTTGGATTTTTACAGCCGTTAAACATTACAGACATGCACAGTAACAACTATTTTACAGTCATATGTCCTGGAAAATAATTCTTTCCCAATAATTCTTAATACCACCTCCTAAATACTGAAGCAGTGGAGATCCGGTAGACATTGCACACTTGAACACTCAATTGCACACTGACTGCACAGTTACTTGAAAAGTTTATGTGGGGATCTGGTAACATGAGCCATGTCCAAACTGACCTCAAACCATCTTTGACTTTTTGGAAATTTGCAAAGCTAGCATTTTGACAAGGAGCTAAAAGGTCTTGTAAAAAGAAGTCCTTCTGCCTAACAATGCTGAAGGCTGCATTGGCGCTCTAAAATTCACAGTGAAGGAAAGTGTTCTGTGGTATTGTGGGGTAAATGTGTTAGCGCTGGGAGTGTCTCCACCCTCCCTTAATGGTTAGCTCTTGGCAGTCAGGAAGGGATGAAAAGTATAGAGACAGACTAAACCATCTTCTGAAAAATAAACAGGGCTT
>JAZGTJ010019664.1:0-10789 GCA_036877575.1 Botia almorhae | reverse complement strand
CCCAAACGACGCTCAACCTCTGTGTCAAATGACGCCGCAACAAGTGAAGCTTGCTGACCTGTACCTCCTTCCTGACCTTTTCTCAGCCACATTAGAAACACATCAGTGGTCATGACCCCCACTCAGCGGTCCCATCACTCAGGGGCCAGCGAGAGGCACGTGCGGTCCACGCGTTTGTGACTGCGCTCTTTCGCCTGCGCGGTTGTGCGGCGACCACAGGTGTCGTTCCTCGGAGACACAGCGGAGGTTAATGATCTGCACAGCCGAGCAGGAATAAATAAATCACTTCCATCCCAGAACGGGCATAAATCTTCACTCACGCGCCCATTTGCAGCAGCTTGCGCCACCAGTTGCTAATGATTGCATTTTTTTGGCTGCGCTTTGGCTAGGTGGGGGCAGGGAGTTGTTTTCTGTCTCTCTTTGTCTCTTCCTCCTTAATTGATTTTGAGTCTGTGGAGGGACATTCCAGCTGATTGGGGTATATACGTTAGTGTAAAAGGTTCATTCTAACTGACAGTTATGTCACTTTAGGTGACACTAAAAGGCTGTATGTGGATACATGTAATGGACCAGTGAACACGACAGGGATGTCGAGAGCTATTTTGTTTTTCTTGAAGGGGCACCACTGACTCATTTAGTGCCCTAGGCAAGAAATGATATGCCCAAAGGAGAGAAAGACAACAACATTGTAGTTGATTTAAACCAAACCAATTTTAAAATAAAAAATATTTTTTTTGTTCTTTAAAACGTTTTTTTTTATGGTGGAGCAAAATTGCAATTTAACAACAGTGATCACTATGCAGTTTTATTGTATGGGAATCAGCACCTTTGTGATTTTTGATATAAAAAGAAACACTTATCACATTTTACTTTGTCTGTATACACTGAGCTATGTATAAATGTGAGGCCTGTCAAGCTTAGACAGGGCCTGAGATCAAAAGCCCTGAGTGAAAGCTCAGTTCAGTTGCGGTTTTATTACATTTTCTTCTTCCAAATGAGTGTCTTGACTACTTTGTTTCATGATAGCAAGTAATCTGCATAGTGTTAATATATTATAGAGACTAAGATCATTGAAAGTCTAATAAACTAAACTAAATGGTAGCATTTGCCATGCATGTTTTAAATTATCATAGTTTTCTGCTTTTTTGTAGTTTATGTAAAATTTATTTTTTCCACACTGTTCTGAATGTGGCATACGTTTAGTCTCTCTACATTGTACTAATGGTTGTTGTAGTTATGTAAATTTTCTCTCTAGAATTCTTGAGGAGCTTAACAAATCTTTTGTGGATCTGACTTGTCAGAATTAAACTCAATGAACAAACAAATAAAAAACAGATATCTGCTAAAGGTCTGGTCAAAATGACCAGCAATTAGCAGGCTTTGGGAGTAATTAGTGTGTCTAATTGATTAGTATCAATGATCAATATATGCTCACTCAAGAGCAATTAGCAGGAGAACCGGTTGTAGAAGAGGCTTGTAACACATCAGCATTTAGAAAAAGACATTTAAGTTGTCATGTGCTAAATCTACAGGCCCTGATTCAGCAAGATATTGCTTAGCAGTTTTTATACGATGTCATAAGCTCTTATGGTATATTGCTTATCTTTATTCACCTCTTGGTAATAGTGAAAGTATGAACAGATATAACAGTTTTTACAATAAATGCTGTCACTATTTGATTTAAAACCTGAATTTAAAGAAGCATCTGTCATATGGCTAATGTATAACAATGATTTATCTTTTCAAATGTATTTGTGCCTGTACTGTTTTGTATTTTGCAGTGCTATTTCAAGAAGCCTGTGGTCAGATGATTTATTCTCTTTGTCCACCCTCATCATGCCATTTCCAAAGAATAGAAAAATCACAAATATGATCTTTAAAAGCTCAAGAAACCATTTTCTTATGATTTTGTGTATATGTCTTGTTTTTTTTTAATTTTTGCAAATCCAGTGATGTGTCTCCTGTGAATTTTAGAAGAGAAATCATGTCTCGCACTGTACTTAGATACAAGATACAATTGTAATTGTACAATTTGCAATCAAAAGTCAGAGCTTTAAGCTAAATTTAAAGGCAAACTAATTGCATCAGTTATCCAAGCTTTACTTTACTTTAAAAGAGCAATATTTAAGCAAAATAGTTTAAATTCTAGGTGTGTGTGTTCTGAAATACAGTACATAAGCCATAAAATAAAAATAAAAAACTGATTATAATGCAAGACACACTTCATGGATGTCACAATTTCAAGGTCAGAATACAATGACAAAATATCAGTTGGAATCTGGACAACATTAAGATGGAATGATGATGAAAACAATGCCAGCGAATAAAGTCATTAACTGGGTTTAGAACAGTGCTGCCAGTATGTTGTCTTTTATCCCTAGTGACACAAAGAGAGAGAGAGAGACAGACAGAAAGGAAGAATAACAAAAAGAGAGAAAGAAATGCACAGACGCTTTTCTTCTCTTTAAAATGCTGCATTAGGTCTTTTCCACCAGTCAGTTTTGATAGTTCAAAGCCGGCAGTTCAATAAATAGCTGGAACCGGCACATCTCTGTTCTTGCAAAAAGAAATCAATGTTAATCCTATTACCGGCAGTTATCACCTAGCCCAGAAACGGTGGCAAGTAAGAAAAAAACTGAGATGTCAAAGAAGGGGGGTATAGAGAGAGAGAGAAAGAGAGAGAGCGCAAGTCACCCTTCATTCACTTTCAAACACAGTTTTGATAATTTACTTCTGTAAAAGAGGAAGGAGGGTACAGAATGGGGGGGTCTGTAAAAGAAGGGTGGGGGTCTTAACTGACTGATGTATTTACACGTAATGCCAAGATCAGACCTTGCTGCTGTAAGCAGGATTTTTGAGGCACTAAATGTTGCTTTTCTTCAACCACAGCGCTCACTAGTCCGTTTACTAACTGAAGTCTAATGTGTGAACTTTCACTTCTTTCACCTCTGACCTTATGGTACTGTAGTGAGATTGTGAGGATTTCTGGAGATATTGTAGTTTTAGGAGTATATAAATAGCAATTTGTTTTTTCATCTTGTAAATTGGCCTAAAGAACAATTACACTCATAGTCATGCACTTATTGTCAGTGCTAAAGAAAGATTGACTAGTTAACATTTACAGTATCATCAAAGGATATTAAGTATTGCAAGTATAATACAGAATATACATTGAACTCGGATATCTGTAATTGATGCATTTGCTGAATTGAGCAAGAATTGGGAAAATGTTTTAAACAGGGAAAAATAATTAAAAAGGACAAATAAAACTGGGACAAGAGTCCATATCAAAGTGTATTTATGGTGCCCAGAATTTTTTTTGGATATCTTAGTTTTACAGAAGTAGGTAATTATTTGATTTTTGGTGCATTTAGCAAGTGGTAATCTATTAATTTATGGTTAATTATCATTTAATGTTCATGGTTGTCATGTTGTATCATGTCATTTACCTGCATTTTAATAGGTGTTTGGTAGTTTTTGCTGGATCTTTATTGCAGTACAGTGTTATATAAATTTTATTGACTGTCAGACAACCAAAAATTCTCTGTGTAAGTATTGATAAGCTACAACTGATGCGTTCACAAATTCTTCTGGACATTTGCAAAAGAGCAACATCAAATATTTGTCTATTGAGAGCATTCACAAACAAGCAAATAAAAGAGTAAATACCAAAAACAAAACAGATGCAATGATGTTCAGAAGTGCATTTCTCATGTGAACAGAGCAGCAGTCTAGATTAGAGTTAATCATTGTCAACAGTACGCCAAAGTGGGTCTTCTCACTGACGGATTAGCCCTGCCACTGTTGTTGTTTCCATTGTTACTGTAAGAAAAATATAATTACTGCAGAATCTCATCAAAGCCAGAACAGCCTTCTTAGAGTTGGGCTGCCCTATTTCATCCTAAATAAAAAAAGAGCAAATAAACAGAAGAAAGGTATCCTGAATTTGCTTTTGTGGAAACAAGCCGATTAAAGCAGAAAAGGGATCTTAATATTAATGCTGTACTGAAATTTTGCACTATTGTTTTCACATTGTATTTTGTTTTCAGAACCCCCCATANTGACACTACAATTTCACCTTGACTTGACTGACTGTATATATATTTATTTCCTGTGTCATGAAAACACGGGTGACCCCATTCCAATCTGGCCTGTTTGATATTCCTGCAATAAATTAGATGGCAACAGAGGTGCTTTAACATGTAAAATAGTGGTGACATACTAAATAATGAGCCATGCTAGTATTACTGAGCGCCAGCTAGGGGGCCCTGGGGTATTCCCGGGCCTTGGAGCAGCCCTTTTTCCTCTGAAGGGGGCAAGAATATGGAGGTAGGCCGCTGAATATGGAAAAGCATTAATAGACTCACGCCCAAAGCTAGATTACAGTGCGTCAACCCCAGTGGCCCAAATGCTCTGTGTTTAGGTCCACCAACAACATAAAGAGAGAGAATTATTTATTGGGGAAATTGCTCTCCTTTTATTGGTCCCTGGTGAATGTCCATGCCCATTTTGTGAGTATTATTCTTCCACTTTGATTCCATTTATTCTCTGCCAGATAAACTGCCCATCAAGATGAGGGGCAGAGAAGGAGGAGAAATTGCAGGCCTTATTTTGAAGGACCAGCAGCAGACAGCGGCGTTGGTGTAGCTGCTTGAATTTGTCACCCATCAGCACTTGTGATTTGTTCTTTTCAATGGCTGATTTATAGCTGTGTCTAAATATTTAGAGCCTCTGATTTTAGATGGTCATAACCTGGTTAACCGTCCCTCGACTCTTTGACCCGCAGGATCAGTTCCGTGGTTATGAGGAACCATTGTCCTTCAGGTGTCACAATGCTGTTCTGTTTCAATCAAGTGATACTGCTTAAACCTTAAATAAGAATTTGATCTGTAGATTTGCCATTGGTGAGGAAAAAACTTTATGAGGTCCAATGACATGGTGGTTTTTGAGTTTGAATCATCACCTGGGGATAACTTACAGCTGTGTAATATTACCGCACTGATTGTAAATTTATAATCACAGATTTTAACGGTCAAAGCGACTTGGATCGAGCCATTGGAGATGTTTCTGCATTGTGTGCTGAGACTACATCATGTCCTCAACTAGACCAGTGATATGACTCAAACCATGTATGGATAGAGAGAGAGATTGACAGATGATACATAACCAAAGGATTGTTTTTTTTCGTTGTTGTGGTTGTTGTTAAAGGATGACGGATTGCCTCGTTCCCTCTTTTCCCCTCCTTTTCACAATTTTTTCCCTGAACTATAATAGCTGGAATGTTTTATGTACGTGCAGTAGGATTAAATTTTTAATGGCTCCATTGGAAGTTGGTCCAGGTCATAAAAAGTGCTGCAATAACATAAGAAAAGGTTATTGCAAATGCGTGTGTGTTCATACTCCTAGAGAGAATAGTCAAACGCTTTAACTGAAACAGCATCCCCACTAAAAACACCATTCAATAGTTTAATCTTCAGAAAAAAAGAGAAGGGATAAAATGAGAGCGAAATATGAATTCAAATAAATAAATAAGCAGGCAGCAATGTGGAGGCAAGATCTGTTTGAATTCAGTGTGAGGGATGGCAGTTGATTGTTGCTAACATTATGCACACTGTTTGAGTCTAAATAACCCTGGGAGTGCATCATAAACTGTCCCGCTCGCATGGCGCTAACGTGAGACTGAGGCGCCCCCCTCGTAAACAACTCTGTCATTTTAAGTAAGCGTGGGCCTGCTTACCCGGCACCTTTCGCTCTGCAAGCCGCGCCTAATTTAGCAGCCTTTAAATCTTTTGCCGCCGTTGTCGTGAGAAACGCCTGGTGGCAAATGTCTTTTATTGAATGCTGACTCTGTGGTATTACAAGCTTGCAGATATGCCTGCTGTAATATGTCCCCCAGCTTTATCTTGTAATGGTAAAGTGTATTAATTTTAGTGGACGTTCAGAGAACGTGCGAGAGAAAGTGAAGAAACGGGTTCGACGCTATTTGGGATTGGGACTGCTTGACAAACGCCTCATTCACATTTTCACGTGGGGAGTTGGAGTTGTGTGAGGCAGCTGAAAAGCCTCATGTATTTCCCAGATACCCTAAGTAGAGCTTTATCAAAACCTGTCTGGAGAAAAGGTGTGTGTTGGTAATAACTACTTTTGGAAAAAGTGCCCCAAAAGTAAAGCTTTGTTAAATGGCTCTTTTGCTGTTGGTTGGGCTGCACAAGAGTGGATTATGTATAAGAATACAGAAATATTTACCTTAGTATCACCTTCCTCTTCTAGTAATAGAAGTCAATCTGGCTGGATTTCAAAGCTTAAAAAAAGCAATTTGTAAAATATTTGTAAAGTTGAGGTTAAATGTTATTCTATATATTTTATACAGTCTTTACTTTTACACTTTCATCTTTTTCACTGTTTTACTCAGTGTCTGGCTTTTTAAATGCAAGTGTTGCATACACCTAAGGATCATCATTAGATTTTGTCAATTCATCCTTTTCTGTATTTTGCTAAAGCCGTTTAGCTTTGGACGTATAGCAGGTAGTGTGTATTTCATAGATTTTCAGTTTTGGCTCCTTACAGACGCCTCTACACAAGTACTCAAGCCTCACAAGCTACTTAACGCAGTTTAATAAGGTGTGCGGCGACATGCGCTTGGTAACAACAAGATACGGAGGAATCCTGCAGGAACGCTGCTTCTTTTACCCTGGCGGTGGTCGGAATGTTGGTATATCGGTGTGGCATGTTCAGTGTGTAGCAAGTGGTTCGAGAGGACAGAACTGCGGGTGTTTTTATCAAGCCAAGGGCCTGGACCACCGGAGGCTCCTGTGATGGGGGAAATCACCGGTCACAAACAGTTACAACACCTCACCTCTCTCATCTCTCCCTCTCTCTCTCTCTCTCTCTCTCTCTGTGTCACTCTCCTCTTTCTGACTTCCACTCTCCTGTCCCTATGTTTATCAGGTTTTGGGGGCACTGTATTTTGATGTCAATAAGCAATTTTTCTTGCCTGGTCTCCAGCCTGACCCCTTTAATCCATCAATATATTATTAGAGATAAAGTTTTGTGGACGCCTGCTGCAGTCACAAGATAAATGACATCTCTGAAGTCACGCATTAAAGACTAGATTAAGACCCTGTGACTGTGTCTTCTGCGCTCATCTGTGCGCCTCTGTCCAACCTATCACACTAAGTGACAAGAAAGAAAAATAATGAACTGAGGCAGAAAAAGCAAAGAGATATTTCTTACGCTCACTCTCTCACACACACAGAGCATACGTCTGTCTTCAGCTGGGATTAGGGTGCATTAGAGTAGAGCTGAAGAACAGGGTACTGATGGAGGGAGAGAGAAAGAAAGAGGAAAAAGAAGAGAGGGGTCCTTTTTCTGTTTGGGTATTTTTATTTTTTTCCCATGGCTGTGAAGAGAGGGTGGGCAATATTATAATTATTCCTCTGTCAACTGTTGAAATAAATCTGAGATTTTTTAAATGAAAAGAAAAGATTAAATGAGATTTTTTTTAAAGGTTTTTAGCTTGATCTTTCATCATATCTTTAGAATAAATTTGTTTGTAAAGGCACCCAACAGATAGTGGGTGACAGTTTTGGCAGTAATCTAAACCATTTAATAAACATTACATTGGTTTTGAAAGAAGCCGATCAAAAGACTTTTGATACCCAGTAGCTCAATAATCTTCAGAGGTAACGACGCAAAGAAAAATAAACTGCCTTGCATCATTCATATGCAATTTATGCTGCTTTAGTGTTTCGTAAACCTAAATATATGAAATAATCTCAGAACAATTTTTGAATTGTATAGCCTTTTAATAAGGAAAAAATGCATGAATGTATGAAATGGAGAATTTTGTCAGTCAATATGAGGCAAATATGAGTCCATCCTTTATTATAATAACCCACTAACGTATTTGGCCAAAGATCCCTGACTGCACTCTTTTACACTTGTAACCTCGTAACCATCCCCCCTTACATATCATTTTAATAGCTAGGATTACGAAAATAAAATGAGAGTATTATGGGTCGGACACCAGACTTGCAGTAAGAATATTAGCGGAGGCTATCTGGTCACACTTGGTTTTAAGTGGGACTGAGTGCTCATTAGGTTTGCTGGAGCTGTAAGTTCATGTCTACTTGAGCTTTGGCTGATACGCCCTGCACTTCAGGTCACTTTAAATCCACATCAGAGGATTTTTTATTTTTTTGTCCATGTCCAGGACTCTAACACTTCGTTATCGGATCCTGCCTGTAATACCAGGACTGAGGTAACACTGTTATGGCTGCGTACGCAAAAGATGGGCACTATTTGAATTTTCCATTAAGCCCCAGTTGACTACATGTTTTCTCATCTGGAACCATGTAACCACGGCAGCCACTCAGCCTCTGGAGGAGGATGTCGAGACGAACCTGACTCTCTGCGCGTTAGCCCGGGTGTCATGGCCGCTTTGTGTTGGCGTCACTTGTGTGTCAACTTCTGTTACGCAGGCCGCCTTTACAAGACGCGCCTCCTAATCCCAGTGGTGCTCACTGAGTTCTACAAGCCTCACGGGACGAAAGAAAGATAAAAGTTGAGTTTGTCCAGGCTTGGAGGCCTAAAGGCCTGTGTTTAGTTCATTTGATGTGGTTTAAAGGATTAGATCATCCAAAACTGGAAACGATGTCCTTATTTACTCGGACCCGAATTTTACTAATTGTGTGGAATAAATGTTATATTTTGAAGAATCTTCATACAGGGTTTTTCTTACAGCAGTAGTATACCGTCATGATTTAATAATGAATTTTGATTTTTTWATGTAATTTTTGGAGTTTAACATGCCATGGTCATTGTTGTTGCATGAAAAATACTGAAAGATTCTATATGAAGAGCATATATAGTTAAGTATATATATATATATATATATATATATACATATACATATATATACGTGTGTTTCTATAGTATAATTCAGTATATTTAGTATACATACATTACTCAAAAAGCTTTCACTTTACTGGGTTTAAGAAGGACAGAAGACTTGAGGTCTGATGTTAAACGTTATTGTGTACATTTATACGTTTTCCTCCCATGCCAAGTTTAGTTTTTTTTTACTTTAGGGTCACCTTTAAACTTCCTTCCTGAGTGTCTATCCAGAGTTGTGGGTTCAGTGTGGTTTAGAAAATTAATGGACAATTATGAAAGTAATTCTTTGCCAACATCATCAGACAATTAATTTAAGAGGGTGTACGATTGGAGGTTGATCTTTCTCTTTTGAATTTAGCAGAATTTCCTCCTTTGTTCTGCATGAAATATTTTTTTATCATAAGCTCACAATTGAAATCACTGATCTTGTTAAAACATTTGCTCAGTTTCTTTAATACAAAGCTTGTATTGCTGTTTTAGTTTAGATTTTTAGTTCAACTTTGTCATATTGGCATGGAATGTAAATTACACTAAATGATCTATTTACTTTGTCTGTTTTTAAATATACCAATTGCATCCAGCTAGAACAAACCCCATTTCCATTTCTGAAAATCCTTTCATTGATTAGTGGTCCAAAACCATTTCTGATTAACTTTGATAAAGTGATCTGCAGAATTGTATATTATGGAGAGCTCCAAACAGTTTAAATGTATACAACCTCAGGAGGATAGGCACTGAGGGAAGTAACCCCTTTACGCCCACATGGTATATACATAGCATCTTGCACCAGACTTAATCTAACCAGCCAAAACAGCCCCTGGTGCTAGCTAACTTCCAACACACAACACTAGTCATTGCTGTGTATCCCTATCTGTTGTGGGTATATGCTATTTAAAATTGTGTTAAAATGTATTGTGACCATTATAAAGGCTGTACTACGTTTTTCTTTTCATTTGAGTGGGTATTGTTAGCATGGCTAATAATAGCTTTTATCATCCCGTACGCTAATATTTTAGCATACGAGACACACCTGTCCACCCTTCACAGTGACCTTTTACATAAATGACTCCCCCCAAAAAGTTCCTGGATGTTTTGACTTTATATTCATTTACTCTCTGTGAGCTTTTTAGCATTTATTAAGATCCTCCACAGACAACCACTCCTAATCAAATGAATGTTTTGTGCATTTTCAGCTCTTTTGCGTTTTATAAATGAAAGTGATGGCATTTTAATAGGTGGGTGTGTGCTGACACGAGGAGACAATCGCGTCTCATTGAGTGCGGGGGGACAGGCTGGAAACACTGTGAGTTATTACTGCACCCCACCCTCTGTGAAAACACTCCTTAAATTCACGGGTTGGTGCAGAGGACCATTTAGGGAGCCTTTGCAGTCTAACCGTTCTGTTCACATACACCCTGTGGTCGCATGATGGATATGTAATGATCACTTAAAACCACAGTGATGATAAACTAATGAATCAAGATCTGCATTAATCAACGAGTGGCCATTACAGAGAGATGAATGGAAAAGCGAAAAGTTCCCTTTCTGATGATGAAGTGCTAACTGTTTAATAGCGGACAAGGCGAGTGAAGGAAATTACACACAAGGGATTCATGCATCATTTTAGAAGATATTAATATTTCACCCGCTCTCTTTTCTGACTTCCCCCATCTCCCTGCTTTACACTCTGCTGCCGTTAACAGGCGTAATCAAAATTCATTACCAGCCAAACCGGCCTGATTAAACATAACAGACTCTGAGTTCACAGGCAGACAGACACCGCAGTTGACTGGCACTCAGCCGGGCCCCCACACCTCCCACTCTCATGCTCATCCTTCCCACACCCTCACAGAATAGAGTGGACAAGATCTCCCTGAGAATTGGGCTATTACCG
>JAZGTJ010019663.1:0-10789 GCA_036877575.1 Botia almorhae | reverse complement strand
CAATAAGCAGTCATTAATATCTGATCTGAAATTTTTAGACTGGGCTTAACATATACTTGTTACAGAGGGCAAGACAGCGTTTTCAACTGCTACGCTGTGGCAGATTTTATCACTTTAGTTCTTTACAGCGCTCGCTTATATTAACAAGAGCAGCTCTGTTTGAACCCCTGCAGGAGCGCACCATACATATGTTCTTTATTTAGACACCTAAACCAGAAGTGCTGCTGATAGAGTACTGCTAATAGAGTCAGGAAAGAACACATTCCATTATAAATGCACCCAGTTCTTTATTTCCACCTAACCACATGACTGCCTCTTGATATTTGTGGTCTGAGGTACATTTATATTTATATATGATCTTGATGGTCATTTCAGCAGCTGTAGCTGACACTTACAGTGGTCTATGCTGCCAGTACTGCAATGCAAGCTTGTGTGGAATCTGACATGTGCTAATAATATGGCACATATTATATTCTATATAAAAAACTATTTAATACATTTGTAAATGAATGCCGAAAGTTCAGTGAACTAGATGTGTATACCACCAAATGTACTGTAATTAGTCTGTCTCACGAGTTTGCCTTTAGAAGTCTTTTCTATTTAAAGAAACGGGCCAGTTAAAATGCTGATAAACTAAACAAATACCAGATTACCAGCATCAGTGAATTCAAGCCAACTCAGATGTTTTTCCCTAAAAAGGTGATTGCCTATTTTAAACTGAAATGTTTTTTGCTTGATTCCCAAGGAAAACTGTGTCGAGGCATTGGGTATAAAGACGTTGTTTGTTTATAGGAAATTGTCTGTTTGACAAATAATTAGAGCTGCAATCTGTCATTTATATTAGTTAAATGTGATTCAAAATCAGTTTTTAGGCAAGTACATAACAGGTCAGTGTTTAAAAAGGTCTCTTAAACTTACTCCAATTCTCAACTGTAAGTGTATAATAATGATTTGTCATTTTCTGAGAAAATGTCATTTTGATTTAATTTGACTACATTTTGAGCATACAAAATAACAAGTACATTAAGTAACCTGCTATTTTATGTTTCAAACAGAGATGGCGATAGAGAGGCAACTTACGAACTGCGGCTTTAAGTGGGCACTGCTTTTTAAAAAGCATCCATCAAGATGAATAAACCCTATATGCTGTACAATGGCAGGGTACTTCATTTCAATGAGGATTATAAAGGTGAGTAAATTTTTTAACCACATTCCTTTCGCAATTTAAGTAATACACCATCAAATCGATTGACAGGAAACAAAAACTGTTAAAGCTAAATGTATGCCACTAATACACAGTAAGATATGTTCATAAGATACGTGGAGACATTCAGGCATGTGGAACAGCAATGACCTCAGTTGTGGATGTTGGCTTTAATCAGCTGCTGAGCCACTTCAAGAATAATGTGAGGTCTGTTCCTGTGAATAATGAAATGCTGTTCTACCTCTGCCCTTAAAAATTCACACTCTTAAGCAAACACACATGCTTGCGTAGGAACTGCGTTTGCTTCAGATTCCTTTTGGGATGTGTGGACTGGGGTGAATTTATGCAATGACTATTTCAATTTGTGGAACACCTCCCCTGTAACACTGTTAAAAGATATGGTGGGTAGTGGAAGTCAGGGAGTATGTTCAGAATTTTAGAAATTCTGTTTAGATTATAAACATCAAATCAATAGTCAAAATATACGCTCTTAAATAATATTTCAATAAAGACATGAAATTTGTATGTATTATACTTTCATATATTTCTGATGTTTCTGTGCAATAAGTAAACATGAATTCATTAACAATATTAGCAAATTCATAAATCAAAGGTAAATGCAATACAATTTAAAATAATATAATTGATACATATATGCCTGATTATTAAATGCAGATGTTACAGTTTGCATGTATAGACACCAAAATAAAATGTAAACATAAACACAAAACATTTATTCATCTTTTTATTTTATAGATCTTTTATTTATTCATCAAGTTTTATTTTTTTTGAACCTGTTGGATGTAACTGAACAAGCTTCAAAAGTTTTTAGGGACATTCTGCATGTTTATTGTGTACATTTAAATGTGCCAGTGGTGTAAGGTACACGTTAACAGTACGCCCGTGTGACGCACAAAACAGTGGCAATTAACAGGGCAAGTTGGGGTGCAGCAGCTTTAAGTGAGGCGTGTAAATGGACACTATTGAGAGAAAGCTGGAGGCCTGCTCTACAGCTCAGGGACTTGCACAGTGTTCTAGAAACCTATGGCGCACAATGCACTGTTCAGTTCCAGCAGGAAAATAAGTATGTTCTACGCAGTCCAAAAATACCATGTGTAGTTTCAGCAGGCGCTCCCTGTGACAGAGAGCCCGTTTCCCGACAGCAGGGAGGCACTGAATGCAAAACATCTCCAACTAGATCATGTTAGATAAAATAAAAACATTGTCAGTCAATCATCTGTATCAAACTGAAATATATAAAAAGCAAATTTGTAAACCATGTAAACGATGATCAATAAATAAATTTTATATATATATAATATAATTGCAATTATATATATATATTTTATATATATATAATTGCTCGAAACATCAAGTGCTCGAAACATCAAGGTCGTAGGTTCAGGCCTTATAAAAGCGAATACTGTGTTTAAATATATACACTGAATGCACTGTAGGTTGCTTTGGATAAAAGTGTCTGCCAAATGTGTAAAATAATGTTAACGCTCTCGTTCTTACTGGTAGGAAGAGGGGCAAACAGTCCAGTGCCACCACACAGAATGGCAGAAATCACCTGGAGTGACAGCTGCCCTCAGGAATTCTGTTTCCTCACACAGGCTTGCGAAGAAGCTTTTGTATCTCCCCCGAGAGCTGAGTTTTCTCTTCCTCTTTAGAAACAAGATTGTCAGTGAGAACGGCTGGTGTCTTTCAAGCGTTTGGCCTTTTTGATGAAAAGAGCCCTTCAGTGAAGCGAAATGCCCACAGGTCCCCTAAGGCTTCACTTGACACTATGTGTGTGTCAACGTCAGTCACCCAACATCAGCCCAAGTGCTTAACATCTTACAAATAGATGGTCCCCTGTGATACCTGATCGATCACAGTATCATCTGAAAAGTGTTATTGATTATGTTTCCTAATATGAGGTTAAAATGTATTAATTATCTTGTAGCACTGTAACTTTAAATTGTTGTGTTAAGAGTGGCCAACAGATTGATAGGAACCAGGGCAAATTTTAAACATACCTTTGCATCTCATTTCATATACACAAACTGCAGAATGAAAGCACAGAGGACAAAGCACTCAAAGCACAAACTCACAGTGGACGCCTCTTCTTTGAAGTTCACTCCAAGCAGTTCAGTTACAGTTTTTAATCGCCATCCAAACCAAACAGAATATGTTTCCCCACTTAAACCTAAACTGATTTTAAACGCCAACTCATGCTTGACTGGTTCTCTCTGCTTAGGATCAGGCTAATTATGGAGACAGAAAAATGTTGATAATTAAAAAATAAAAAAATAACATTAAGCTTAATGCAGAACAATGCTCACAAAACACCTTTAAGAATACACAAAAGTCAGACCTCAACTGCAATTCCAATATTAAATAATATTAAAACAATATTAAAACAGCGTCTAAAGAACTGGATGTTTTGAACTTTCCTACAACTTTACCTAGACACTTAACGTTTCTATTACTTAATGGAATCGTTAGCTGAGATGATGCGGCTGGTATAAATAAACTTGTTTAAATGTTGTATGATGCCAAATATTTTTTTAGAACTCTGACACAAAGTACGTAAAGTTTTCTGTTGGGTACTTTGTTCCTTGCTCTGTGTTTTTGCATGAGACGGCAAGCTTCTCAAATTTAGAATGGTGACTCTCAATGGGTCGTTGTCATGTTTCTCGGGCGAGGAAAGTTTGAGAGGAACAACGGGGTGGGCCAGGCTGCTGAATGAAGCCCTGTGTTTCTGCTTTACGCTCATACTGGTGTTGTTGCTCCTGCTCACTAATGAATATGATGGATGTCTGCGGTAAAAAGACACACGTTTAAATCTGCGTTATGAAACAGAATCCGTTGAGACATTAAGCCCGAAAATAAATGGAAAGTTTTAGAATAAAACACAAAGATTTAACAATTGTTGTTTAATTCTGCTTTATTTCTAGGTTACTAATTAGGCAAGCAAATTTGTGGCATCAGATTTTCTTGATTACCTTGAAGACGCACTTTTATTATTTTTAGGCGTTTGGTAATAATTAAAATGTTGGGTAACAAATTCATATTGCTAACACAGGTTCAAACCCGTGGAGAGCCCCAATATAAATACTAAAGTAGTCTCATTGTGAAGTCAGACAAGGCATTTAGGCACGAATCCAAGGATCCAAGACATATATAACATATATGTTGTCAGGAATTGTGCATGTTAACCACAAACGTTTTGGAGACTCGTGTATATCCAAATTACATCATATGTGGAAATTTCATGTGCTCTCTTTCTCCACCTCTCTTTCCTAGCCCCCTTTCCTCCTCTTGTACAGTTAAACGCGTTTCCTCCTTCAGAAAGGCTTCTTTCTACTTTTCAGTCTCCAGCTAGTGCCACCGGTGAACTTGACAGCACAGACGGCGCTTGGATTGAGCGACGGGTTTGCCATCAGAGTAAGCGCAGCGGAACTCAGTTGTCATTTGCAATAAAGAAGGACTACACGCGTTTCAGGTGCACCGTAGAGCTGTACTCCAAACAGGTAATGTAAAAGTTTAAAGTAGCTTTCGTTGTAGTTGCGATGCTATGTACAGGTAGGTACTGTATCAGCGTCTCTGATTCATGATTGTTTATTTTAGCGACTTAAAATAAAATTGACTTTAAAATGATCGAATGTGTGAGTCTGGCAGGTATTCGGAACTAATTTTATAATTTTTGCCGATTCGGAATTGAGGACGTTAATATGAATCTAAATCATAATGAATCTAAACATTTGATTATTTGCAAGCTTATACCATTAATATTGGTAAGACTGTCCCTGGTCTCCTAATTACCATTAGCTAACACATTTGTCTCACAAAATGATCTTTCTGGTAGAAGACAATTGCTACTTTTTACAGTTAACTGATAATTTAGAGTAACTGATATTAAATTTGAATAGATTTTATTTAGATTATATCTATATTTAGATTTACATATTTATTTGAAACAGAAAGTGATTCATATTGTGGCATTTTATCAGTATGTGTGTTCTGTGGAAATCGAACCTTTGACCTTCCCCGTGAGAATTCTGAAGTGGTTTTATAGTTGTATTTTACTTGCTTTGCAAATAAAATAATACTGTGATGAATTTGGTAATTGCAAGAACTTAAATACACATCTCAAAGAATGTCTTTATCTGGCATTATACTGAAAGTGGCCGGTGCATTAGTCACTAATTTAATTAGTCATTTGACTGACTACTCTGAGCTGACTTACTGTACACTTATAAAGGCTCTGAGCTGACTTACTGTACACTTATAAAGGCTCTGAGCTTACTTACTGTACACTTATAAAAGCTCTGAGCTGACTTACTGTACACTTATAAAGGCTCTGAGCTGACTTACTGTACACTTATAAAGGCTCTAAGCTGACTTACTGTACACTTATAAAGGCTTTGAGCTGACTTACCGTTTTAGCCAATTTTAGCCAATTTGCTGCATCAGCCCAAACACCAACACGTTGTTGTTTGTTACACACACAGCCTTTGAATAAGTGACTATGTGAAAGAAAAAGCACTGCTACATGCTCTAGAGCAAGACAAATAAATATACCATTACCCTTAAAATTGGGCCCAAATGGGCAGAGATTTATCAATCTTGTCAAGTGAGCCAAAACGTTTTCCTAAAAGCCTGTGAACTGCAGGAACAGCAGTCCTGTCTTTAACCATGTATGGCAGGCATTTAGTAATTCACTACAAGTTAATTTCTAATCTGCCTTGTGAGCTGGGAACGATAAAAATGGCTTACACTGGCATGGAACTGTAGTGTCCCTGTGGTATTTTTGGAAATTGAAAATTACATGTTGTTTTTTTTCTCTCAGAGACCTCTTATTTAAATCAAACTTTTGTTATGAAATTGGAAATTGTCATTTGATAAAGTATATGCTGTCTTTAAAGCAGAGTACATATTACAAGTTGTCTTCTCACTGAGAATGCATGCTGTATTTTCTTTCTGTATGTATTTGCATGCACGATAATGATAACTTTCCCTTTGAATTGTAGATGAACCATGGCCACATTCTTGCTCTTCCTGAGTATGTGTTTCTGGGTCTCCTCAGCCACGGTGCCTTTTGAAGATTATGTTTACACTGGTGTGTATTCATTTTGTAAATTCCATACAGAATTTGTTAGTGTTCGTAAGAATTAATCTTACAGTGTTGGTTTTTATGCACTTTTCATTTATGCATTTGGAAGATGCTTTTATCCAAAATGATTTGCAGTGCGTTTGAGATGTGATATTTTTCTAAGGTACAGGAACACTCTATGATGTGTTGTGTGACAACTGGGTGTGATTGTCTGGTTAATCCATGACAGAAGACCATGTTGTATTTTCATGCCTATGTATTGTATGCTCTTACAGAGCCAGAGAGCACACTGAGTGTCAGCATTCCCAATGAGGGTCCTCTCCAGCCTCTGATGGGTGAAACATTAGTTCTGCCCTGCTACTTCCAGGACAACACAGTCAATGACCCTGGTGCCCCCACTATTGCCCCTTTGTCTCACCGGATCAAATGGAGTCTGGTCACCAAAGAGAAGACCACAACCATTTTAGTGGCATCTGAGGGGATTGTAAACATAGAAAAACGGTATCTGGACAGAGTCAGCTTAGTGGGATACCCTATGACACCGACAGATGCCAGCATAAAGATCACAGAGCTCCATTCCAATGACTCAGGAGCGTATCGCTGTGAGGTCGTGCAGGGCATAGAGGACGGTCACGATACTGTTGACGTTCAAGTTCAAGGTACTGACATCCCAACTAACAGTGATTGTTCTCAAAACGTTGGCTAATGTTCTTTAAACGTTTTTCAAAGGTATCAAAAAATGTTCTTGCAGTAACTAAAGTAGAACTTTTCATTATATATCATATACATTAAAAATGTTTTTCTTAAGTTGTTAGTGGAATGTTTTAAAAACCTTACAAAATCAAAAAGTGTTTGACTAACATTCTTATAACCAAGCAGTAACTTTAATACATTGTCTAAAATGTCCATTGTCTGGACATTTTAAATGTTCCTAAAGCATCATAGAACAGAATAACATTTTTAACTTTTTACTTAATGGAAATGTTAGGAAAACAAACTACAATTACAAACTAAAATTGTTAGCTGGGATATACTTACATACACGTTTACATATGTATTTTGGAGAAACGTTTTATGTTAAAGGGACAGACTGCATTCAGATTACACATTTATCAGGATGTGCCTTCCCTGGGAATTCGAAACTGTGACCTTAGCATTGCAAGTGGCATGCTCTACCAGTTGAGCTGCAGGAAGCCATACAAACATATATAAACATACTAATATGAATACATTGTGGTTTTATGTGTTCCTTAAGTGAAATAGATCTATTTATTTATGGCAGGTATTGTTTTCCACTACCGTGCAATCACCTCACGATACACCCTGACCTTTGAGAAGGCCAAGGCAGCCTGTATTCAAAACAGTGCCGTGATCGCCAATCCAGAGCAGCTACAGGCTGCTTATGATGAGGGTTTCCACCAGTGTGACGCAGGTTGGCTTGCAGATCAGACAGTCAGGTCAGTTGTCAGTCAACCTACTGTACATTAGCAGTTACAGTATTCAGTTGATTCAGTGCTATGCTGCTCTGCAATTTCTTGAAAAACATGAACCATGTACAGTAGTATCATTTATTCATTCTGGAACAAAGGTACCCCATTCATGACCCTCGAGAGGCTTGCTATGGAGACAAGTATGAATTTCCAGGAGTGAGGACGTATGGAATAAGAGATGTGAATGAGACTTATGACGTCTACTGCTTTGCTCAGAAAATGACAGGTACATTAAGTTTACATATTAGAAGTCTGTTCTAAATACTGAAACACTTAAAACGTTCTGTTTTGTCTTACAGGAAGAGTGTTCTACACCACTTCCCCAAACAAATTCACCTTTGAGGAGGCTGAGGCTGAATGTTTAAAGCTGGATGCCAGGTTGGCTACCACAGGACAGCTGTATCTGGCCTGGAAGAGCGGTATGGATGTTTGTAACGCAGGCTGGTTGGCGGACAGGAGTGTCCGTTACCCCATCAACATCGCCCGGCCACAGTGCGGGGGCGGTCTGCTGGGAGTGCGCACCGTTTATCTGTTTCCCAACCAGACCGGATACCCCCTACCAGACTCCCGCTTTGATGCTTTCTGCTACTCTGGTAAAAAAAATAGAATAGTTAATTTTTCTGTGTAACCACAGACTTTTTCTCAAACACATATAATTGTAAATGTTTAATCTTGTTAAAGATTAACAATTATTAACTAATCCACTATTTATTTTTTTGATTAAGAATGGTACTATATATTGACGAGTATGTATCTTCTATTTCTTTAGAAAAGGATGAGGAGAGTTCAGGCTTTCCTGACATGTTTCCAGGGGTAGGAAGTGGGGTTCTGAGTGTGAGTACATTCACAGACAGCCCCCAGGTCTTTATAAAACCCACCTCCACTGAAAGTGAACTACAGGGTGAAGTTGTAACACATAAGCCCCCAGTGACCACCAGCGTGGACCTACCATACGCTGTCACAGATGATACTCTGCTGCCCCTTTTGCCACCTCCCAGTTTCACAGAGCTGATTCCAGAGATTGTGGAAAGAGTTATGAATAAAACTGAAGCTGTCATGTCCGATACAGGTAAACTGGGTGTTAATGTGTTTCACATTTGCAAATATTTTATAAAAAATGACGTGTTTACTTTGCAGTGAATACGTGTATTTCAGTGTAAGAAACTTGGGTTAGATCATTTTTGATACCTAGACATTAAAAGTACAAGATTTAGTAGAATCTTCATTAGAAACCATGACATATTCAGGAAATAAGAACCTTGAGGAATACAGAAATGTGATCTGATGGTAGCAGACAGTCATAAGTGAGTTAAGTCTGTTGATTACTCTCTTTACAGGGGTAGTGTTTCATTATCGCTCAAGCTCAAGTCGTTATGCATTTAACTTTGAGGAAGCTCAGCTTGCGTGTCAGAGCATCGGTGCAGTCATGGCCGGTCCCCAGCAGCTCCAGGCAGCTTATGAGGCCGGTTACCATCAGTGTGATGCCGGCTGGCTCTTGGATCAGACTGTGAGGTAAAAATTGCAGTTGTAATTGCAGTTTTACATTTTTTTACTTAAATGGTTTAATGTTTTGTTAAAAAAAAAGTGTGTGTGTTATTTTTTGTTACAAATGCAAATGAGATTATTGGAAAGCATATTATTTGTTGCTGAGATGATGACAGATGTGTTCAGTGGAACGTTTCCAAATTTATCTCAGATTGTTGATGAGGTAAACTTACATGTAAATGATGGTTATGCAGATATCCCATTGTGTCCCCACGCGAGAAATGTTCTGGTGATCTGGAGCATGTTCCTGGTGTGAGATCTTATGGCCTGCGTCCTGCTGATGAGCGCTATGATGTGTATTGCTATATTGACAAACAAAGAGGTACATTACATTGCAATGCATTACATTTACAGTACCTTAAAAACTTTGAGCTCAATTTAAAGCTTCTGAAAGTGAAACAAAACATTGTGCCCAAACATTTAACCCTCAGTTTGATTCTTTTATGGGATGAAGAATCATCTGTGTAGCTTGTAACTTGAGAGAGGTTTCAAAGTAGATACTTACACTTGTGGGCTCTTGCAGGGGAAGTTTTCCATGCAAGTTCATTGGAGGGATTCACTTACAATGAAGCAGTGGCCTACTGCCAAGGGAAAAACGCCACCCTGGCCTCCACAGCAGATCTGTATGTAGCATGGAAACAGGGCTTTGATAAATGCCGTGCAGGCTGGCTTCTGGACCGCAGTGTGCGTTACTCCATCAATAACCCCCGACCGCAGTGTGGCAGAGGGCAGGCTGGAGTTCACACAGTCTACATGTTCATCAACCAGACAGGCTCTCCTGACCTGAACGACAAATTTGACGCTTATTGTCTCAAGGGTAAATACAGCATCTGTAGTCAAAAACTGGCAATAAACCAATGACTGCTATGAAACCTTTATTATGTTCAAGTGGTTGAGTGTTTAAACAACATACATGGTGTAAGTGTTCATTATGTATGATGTTTTCTATATAGTGGATGTGGATTTGTCTCTAAATGAAAGTCAATGGAACCAAACAGTGACAGAAGAAGAGACAGTGAATGTGGAGTCATTTCCTAATCTTCTCAGTCCTGGTAATATTGTGTATTTCAAGATACTTTTTTCTCTTTTAAAACCTTTTGTTACTGGTGTGTTTCCTACTACTTACCAGCCCAATGGGAATTTGAAACATTTTAATGCGCAATATAAGTTTTCATTACATACAATACTTGTATTTTTTCTATATAGTGGATGTGGATTTGTTTCTGAATGAAAGTCAATGGAACCAAACAGTGACAGAAGAAGAGACAGTGAATGTGGAGTCATTCCCTAATCTTCTCAGTCCTGGTAATATTGTGTATTTCAAGATACATTTGTCCTGTTGTGCAGTTTGTGACTGGTGCGTTTCCTTCTGCCAATTTACAAGTTTGAAATTGATCACATTCTGACATGATTTGAATACACCATTATGCTCAAGGGTATTTGATTTTG
>JAZGTJ010019662.1:0-10790 GCA_036877575.1 Botia almorhae | reverse complement strand
GTTGAAAGGTGTTGGTGCGAATTGCTATATGACGCACAAATTAAAGGGGTTATATCTGATATTTCTGAAAACAAGGGCATGGCGCTAGCAATACCAAGGTCATGAGTTATATTCCCAGGGAACACACGGTTTGATAAATTGAATGTGCTGTAAGTCATAAAAGCATCTGCTAGAAGGATAAATGTGAGTGAAATGGCCAGTCATGTTTAGAATTTTGAGGGTGGCATCTGGACACACTCCTAGGAAAATAAAACAGCAGCGGTGTGCAGATTTGAGTTATTGTAAATGTGATGCTGTGCTGTTTAGCTGTTGCATTTTCAGAGTATGTAATAATGAGTGAAAAGTAGCGATCCTTTAGCTGTTATATGTATGAAAGGCTGTAAACATCATCC
Organism: Botia almorhae; assembly: GCA_036877575.1. Taxonomy (NCBI): domain Eukaryota; kingdom Metazoa; phylum Chordata; class Actinopteri; order Cypriniformes; family Botiidae; genus Botia; species Botia almorhae. The sequence continues at coordinate 10,398 of JAZGTJ010019662.1, read as the reverse complement.
ATCATCACTTCACAAGCTGCAGAGCTGCTCATGTGATCATCAATTTGTGGGGCAGTTGTGGCCTACTGGTTAGTGAGTTGGGCTAGTAATCAGAAGGTTGCTGGTTCGATTCCAGCACTGGGGGGGGTTGCAACTGAAGTGCCCTTGAGCAAGGCACCTAACCCCCAATTGCTCCCCGGGCGCAGTAACATACTGCTCCAGGTGTGTGTGTTCACGACTTGCAGTGTGTGTTCACTTCTCACCAGTGATGGGTTAAATTAAATTAAAAGTGATGGGCAGAGGTCACATTTCAGGTATGTTCTACCATATTCTGACAAATAGGTCACTTTCACTTCACTTTCAATGACCAGCACAAGATGGAAGTGAGCAAAGGTCACAGGGAAAACATTGCTTCTTACATCCTGTGTAGCATGTTAAATTATTCAGCTGTTCCTGCTGTTTGTGTAGTCATAGCAGTCATTATCAATATCACGAGGGGTAAAACATATTCATACAGATGCACTGAATCAAGCTGTGACTAAACACTTTTAACCTGCAAGAATTGTGGGTAACAGAAACACCCATAGGTTAAAAAAAATTCTCCGAAAACATGTCCAGGTCACAAAATTAAAAGAAAGAAGTCATTTTTGCTTAAAGAAATCAAAACTTTTTGGCACCATTAGAATAACGTCATTTTTCAGGCAGCACCGCCATCTTAGAGGATCAAATGTTTTCACTATAGTGTTATCTATAGTCTATCTGTTTCTTTGTCAGAAACATTTAAATGTTCTCAGTGCAGCAGGAATGACCTACAGTAGGGATATTTTTGTAATCATGACAGAAAATCAAAATACTGCCCTAAACTTACTAGCATAAAGGCAGTACAATTCTCCTAATATAGCGTAGAAACATTTACCCAGAATTTAACAAGACGTGACATCAGCTATTTTCTACTAATTTCTGTTATTAGAAATGATGTTTTTGAAATATATGATAATAATAATATATGTATTATTGATTTTGAAATGATATGTGAACTAGACATGTTATTGACAGGTTAAATTACATTAAACAAAATGTTAATTTTTTTTATTAAAAATAAACAAAAATCTGTTATTGGGCAAGTATATCAGGGCTCTCCTAATCTTACTTAAGTTCACAACAGTAATCTTAAAATAGTGATTTAAAATTTGAACTGTCAAGTTGGATTTTGTGTGTAATGTCTGTTTGACTTTCTTGTAATGTAAAGTAACTAGCATTTCTTTTGTTCAAACAGAGACAGTGATAGAGAGGCAGTTCAGGGAGGATATTCTACCAAGTTCCACACTATCAGCTTGTTTATTTTACTGGCTCTCCTTTTGTTTGTGTGTCATTGCACAATGCCTGCCGTTATCCCATTAGCCCTCAATCTGTTATTGATGTTTTTATTTCTCGTTGTGCTCGTGCTATCTGATTTGGCTGCTGCATTATACATGAGAAAGAGAGGAAGCCAGAGTAAGAAAGCGCATAAAGCAGCCCGCAGCTACAACTGAGAGGTCATTGCGTCGTTCGTAAGCTGTTCTTTCTTTCTCGTGTTTACCGCCCTGCATTGCTAGGCTCTGGGTCAATAACTCAGGCCCATGGCCTTGTGCTGCATGAAGACCAGGGCATACTCCCTATTACTCCCCCACTTACAATTACCATTAATGACATTGTGCTGCTGACAAGCAATCACTCACTCCTCTGCAGTGTGCTGCAGTGTGCCGTGGAAACTGCTTCATGTTACTGGATCTCCATACTGGGAACAGACTAATATATCTGTTGGTCACCTTTGTATTGATGAAGAGGAAAATTATAGTAATATAGTGAGTTACAGCTTACTTTCCATTTACTATTAATTGCAAATATCTAGTATCAAAAATCCTATATGTCAAAAAAAAAGACCCTGCCAAAATATATGACTGACCTAGCTAAGTATTTACATTTCACAGAACATGTTACATTGTGTAAATTTTCTTCAAAACATTTTACACAGATCAAATTCCAGTGACAGCTACATGAAAAGATAGCGCCTCATTTCCAATTTGCGGTATATTGTGGGCCATACCTTGCAATTTCATTGGTCAGCAGCATCTGTCAGAACTGTACACAGTGACTTTCTGCCAGTGGCAGCAACAGCACTTAACCCTTTATAGAAAGGATTAGAGGCTGTAGACACAGGTACACAGAGCTAACTAAATGGAACAGAACACAGGACTCTCAAGAGATGTTTAAAAATGCAATGCTAGTACTGTGAGGTGTTAAATAAACATAAAAAAAAAACACAACATAGAGGCTGTTCTTCTGAAACACATCTACTGTATGCAGAGCAAGAATTAAATGTTTGTTGTCAAATTGTTTATCTTTACAGTACTGCATAAGCATATTATAGCGCGTTTATACTGAACACAGTTTAAACATTTACTGATGGCCTTAAATTTAAATTATACAACAACAAATTGCAAATTAATAAAAGTTAGTTTAAATGTAGCTGATAAAGTTAGTTGATAAGTAGTAGAATGTCTAAAGTTGACTATCAAATTAAAGTTGAACCAAGAATTTGTTGCATACTATTTCACTTGCATACTTTTAAAAACAGTAGGATGTATATATCCAAGCTGTATGCAGTAGTTTATAGCTAGCATTCCATTCCAAATATTCCTGACAGTGACTGTGCAATATTTTGCTGCGTACCATGTTTTTGTCACAGTACAGTAACATAACATCAAACAATTTGGCTCTGCGTCCTAGATGCCATGCATCACAAATGAAACAGTTGTTTTCTCTCAGTAGTTTTAGCATTAAATCTGATGTGCACAACACAAGAGTCAATCTGGCTTTCCAGGAGAGGCTTTATATAACACATGCAGTCATTCTGGATATCTCTGCCATTGGGGATTTTGTTATTGCTTTTACCCTTTTAAGGTAAGAGAAGAATCCAGAGTGATGTAACCAGTGAACATTAGCACGGGAAGGTCCCACAGGAAAAGTGACATTCAATGAAGTGCAAGCGGGAATCTCCCTCCATCCCTCCACACCTCCACAATCTTCACTCAGATTCTTCTCAGCCTGTTTTTTCTGAAACATCCACTGCAATACAGGAGTTGGTTTAATGCAAACCCTTAAAGGCAGGATAGGGGATTTTATTTCCCAGAAACATTTTTGTTATGCTGGTTGAAAGTCAACAGGTGTAAATATATTTATATATAAATATATAATATGTGAAAGATGCAGGGTCATAAAATGTTCATCCAATCATTGCATTCAGTCTAAGGATGTCCTACTTGCCTTTCAAGCTATGTACAGTATTTGCATACATCTGCCACTAATCTGTTCATGTGCTTGAGGAGGCATGGCTTTGGAGGGCACTCTGAAGGGAGGGATCTTATGCTTTCAAAGCTAGCTTGCTATTGCTAGCCTCTCCAAAATTGCCTACCCTATACCTATACTATAAGTGTATATACTGTTGGTATAAATAAATATTGACTGTATCTTAATTCAGTAGTTGTTGGCAAGAAAAAAAGTCACAAATTACATTCTAATTCTAGTTTTTCTTGACAACTTCTGCTTAAATTGTTGCTACTCAGATGTTTTCTCTTGAGAAAAAGACTCAATCTCAACAATGTCTCTAACTCTATTCAAACTAAATAACATCATGTTATCAATAACATTAAAAGCATCATGGCAGAGTCCTAAATCCATAAATAAAGACTACTAAAGTGTTGTGTACATGGGAATGATACAGAGGTTATCACAAGTGACACAAACCCTGGCATAGGCTTAAAGGAATAGTTTACCTAAAAATACAGATGCTTCCTTCTTTCACCTCCAAACCTGTATGACTTTTTGCTTTGGAGGAACACAAAAGAAGTTTAAGGTACATTGGTAATCAAACAACATTGGCACCCACTGACGTCCACTATTGTGGAACATTGAGTATTGTGGCACCCACAATGTCATTCCACTGCTTTAGAGTACAACACAGATATTTTTGAGCTGCTAATCATAATCACCTCTCAGACTGAATACTTTGCACAGCATAAAGCACACAAACTGTTAGCATGTTAGCAAATGTGAACATTGGGCACAATAACATACAGCATTGACAGTTAAATAAACAACAGAACAGTCAGATGATGCAGTCTTGACAGTGATACAGTAATGATACACAGTATTGTTCCATAACTGGCAAAACACCTAATGCAGTCCTCTGCCAGATCAGTTTGAGCAGAACATAGTGTCCACTGCAGTAAGATAGTGTGCAGTTAGAGGAAACCAGTTGAGTCTTTTATAACCTTCAACTGCTGGTCATAGCAGATCAGAAGAGGTCCCAAAAGGAGCCACATCATCATCATCATCATGATTAGTTAAAACACTGGGCTCAGCCTTCTGCTCTCCAAATCTACTTAAACCATTCAAACTTTTATCTCCTGTATCCTTCACTTATCTTCTCCCAGCAGGACCAGCCTCACATGAACCCTGCAGCTGTGGCTTCACAAGACCAGACTACACTACTCACTCACACTGATGAACCTTTCCACCAGTGTAGGTGTCATATTTAAAGCTGCGGCCATTGAATATTTGAAAGTGACCAAATGAGATCATCAGATAATATTAAATGCTTTTCCACTATCCTCTGGCATTCTCTGGTTTCATCCCTGCAGTCACCATTGTGCCCTTGTTCAGCAAATCTGAATTCTGTCATTATTGGCTCACCCTGTCGCCATTCCAGCTCTTCTACATTCCAGCTCTTCATACAATAAGATTAAAAGTACCATGTGTTGAGCCATTAGCACCATTAGCCACCATGATCCATTTAGCCACTGAGCCATTGGGATGAGTAAAATGCTGACTGTGCGTTCCATAATAACGTGTCAGGTTGCTAAAAACCTGCAACAAAAATAATGATTAGTCAAGTGCTGTGACACAAAAAGCAGCTTGGTAAAGAAGTTATAGCTGTTCATTATTATGTTTTAAAACTGATCAAATTAACAACAAAAAAACGTATGAATCCTCAAATGTGGCATTCTGTCATTTTGACAGAAACAAGACTTGCAACCCATAAGTCATGTGACATTTAAACATTTTTTATTATTAAATATTATTAAATATATAAATATTATTGTGAACACAAAATAAATAAATAATATTCACACTGAAGATGAAGGCTGCTGAAGGAGTTTTAATTCTGCTAAAGGTTTGGAAGGTTTTGAGCTTTTTTTTAGCTAAGGAGACACAGAAGACAGATGAGGCAGAGGGACATCCACGTGAGAAACAGAGGAGATCTTTGAGATCACATGTGAGAGCTGTAAGCACCAGAGGATGTAGTGGAAAGCTCTTGTCTCGCTACACGCTGCATTTTCCCTTTTATCTCTCTAAGCAGGAGTCAAAGCCAGGCAGTACCCTCTGAATGCTCTCAAGACAAAAATAAACATTTATGGAATCATGAAATCAAAATGTTATTTTAAGTCTCCATACACATTCACCTGGCTGTAACTTTGAAGGCCATAAACACAACGAAAGTCTTTCAGGTTGGGCAGAAATTAAAGGTTGAAGGTGGATCTCATGTGTATGGAGAGGTCTTGTATCCAGAGCCTTTCTAGATCTTTAGAGGCTGCATCTCCAATGGCAACGTGAAGCACGCCTAACCCAAGAAGCAGAAAAGAGCTTAAAGGCTTGAGCAGTTCTGTGAAGGCCTGAGAACGGTCCTCCAGTATTCAAACACTTTCACTAAACACTTTAAAGGGCAGTGTTTTAGCACAAACCCTTGTCTTATTAGGAACCACCCTCAAACCAACTTGACCAAACTGATTGGCAGTTCCTGGGCAATAGGGAAAATTGCCCCCTCAGATCTGACTTGTTCATTTGTGTATTCATGGTTACATAGAAAATGTTACTATATGTCCATAATATTTTGTCGACTTTGAGCCATATTTTTACCATGGTGGGTGTGTACAGCAAGGCATATGAACAACACAGCCTGTAAAATCTAAACTAGTGTAATAATGTAGAGGTTTTATCCAACTGCACCCCAAAATGCAAATATCAGTTTTAAATCATGAGTTACAAACTAATAAGTTAAGATACCAACAAGAGTATAGTGCTCAGTTCTCTCATTTCTCAGTTCTGTTTATCATATTTTACCATATCTTCCCCCCCCCCCAAACAGAGCAGAAAATGCTATTTCATCAGGACTGCTTCCATTTACATATCAGCTATTCATATGCGGCAACTAGGCCAAGTCTGATTAATGACAGTTTGAATATTTCAAGCACACAGAGGTCAGCCAGTCATAAACAGAGTTCATTTACATGCGCAGATCTTAAAGGTACATTTGAGAAGAGTCTGTTAAAGTCTATGGGTCAGAGACAGGGTGCAACTCTTACCAATATGTTAGGGATTTTTAAAGTATCACCAAGAGTAAGATGATGTAGACAGTGATGTAATTATTGCTGCCATTGTGTTGTCAACAGAGCATCAGGGATCAAACCATTGCTGTCATACATTTACATAAACTTTACATTTGCATTTCACCCTCAGAAATATCCTTCTGTTCCTGCTTTTATCTCTCTGTCAAAAAGATCAGTGTCAACGCCCGCAATGCAGCTCGGGGTGCCTGCCAAAAACAGGCAGAAAAACAGAGCAAAACATTGCAGTATCACAAATCAAGCTGCTTTGGCTACATGCTGCTCAATGCCCAGAACACTAAGTTACTAGATTAAAAATTCAGTGAAAATGCCTTAACCCTAACACTGAGGCTATATTCATATATCAATGTGACAGATCAGAGAAAGAAAGAGGGAAAGAGCATACTGGGCATATTGCCTGTGGAGAACTGTTTTCATCAAAGACATGCCTGCTGTGCTTGTCACTGGCTGGTTTGTGTCGGTCTCCTGGGACTAATCGCAGCCATAAGAATGGGTAACCAGCAGTCCAAAGGATGCTGAACCACTGAGGAAAAAGTGTGTGCACACGGCTACACACTTTGGGCTGCATTGGCAACACTCGCGTACCCTCTGTTAATCTACACAGATATGAGAAATTATGTTAATCAGTATGACTAAGAATTTTGATTCGTCAGTAATACAGCTACTATTGCCACATACTGAATCACATGCAATAGGTATAATATCATATGTGGCTATAAGAGGCTCAAAAGTAATTTACATTTACCAGACGCTTTTATCTAAAGCGACTTACATTGCTTTATACTACACATTGATCACTATACATTGAGTATGTGCAATCGCTGGGATCGAACCCATGACCTTGGCGTTGTTAACGCCATGCTCTAACCACTGAGCTACAGGAAAGCTGTGATTTGTGAATTTTTCACTCAAAAACAAAATCAATTACTCATCCTCAGATCATCCCAGATGTATATGACTTTATTTCTTTAGCTGAACACAATAATGTATAAACAATTATCTGTAGGTTTGTATAATGGCATTGAATGGGACCCAAAATGTTGCTGCTGCGAAAAGCACATATTATACAACCATCATAAAACTAATCCAAATGACTTCAGGAGTTAAAAATGTCTTTTGAAATGAAATAATTGGTGCAAGAAAAAGTCAAAACAAAATCAAAAATGTTAAATATGTATATTATATATGTAATATATATATTATATGTATTTATCACTCAAATCAAATATTGTGGGACACTTATAATTCTAAAACTCTAAAACATAATTAGAATCTTTGGAATCTAATTAGAATTAAATGTTAATAATGTTATGCAGTTTTAAAGCAAAACATAATTTGGTAAATTTGTGAGCATTTCAAATGTGAACATCACTCAGATTTCACTTTTTTATACATTTCATTTAATTTGTGAGAAAATTTTACAAGTATGACCAAATATGCACTCCATGTTTTATTTAGTAGACACAATAAAACAAAAGCATGAACTCTCTGACACTCATGCACAGCCAATCATATTCTGCAGAGACCCTTAGAAATGGGCAGCAAAGATAAGGCTTGTGATCAAAGGAGTCTGCTGTAACAACAGAGGAAGAGAAGGAGGTGAATGCAGAGGAGTAAAGATGTAGAATAATTGGGTATTTATTTCCACCTCATCTGCGGTATCTCCCATTCTCTCTATATGAATCTAAAATACCAGAGAGTTGAAAGAGGGAAGGTTGGATCTCATTACATCAGAAAGAGAGAGCGAGACAACATTCCCACCTCAATCCCAGAATCCTCTGCCCCTGCACATCGGGGGGAGTTCATAATTCTCAGACTCTCTTTCCCAGAGGGAAATGTTAATGTTCAGAGATGCTGCTCATAGCACTGGAGATTCTCATTATATCTTCTTTAATGGAATAGTTCAGCCAAAATGAAAACTCATCATTATTTTTTTATTCAGTCTCGTGTTGTTTTTAACTCATGCTGTTATTTTTCTGGGGAACCCACAAGTGGAGTTTCTGAAGAGTCTTTATGGAGCTAACTGCTCACTAAAATCATTGCTCCACTGCAGCTCTGAAATTAAGTTCAGTTTAAAAAATATGTTTCACTGAAATGTATAGAGCAATATTACGTAAGATGCATCTTATTTTGTTGATCTTTAAGATAAGACTTACCAGGAAGTACACTAAATTGAAGGGAAGGTACTAAACATTTCTTTGCCCACATTCCAAGTGTTACTGCCTTTATTGGATCAGTAACATCTGACATAAGTGTCTTGTTTTATGTTTGAAGTCTGATCAGTGAGAGATGGCAATTGTGTAAATAGCCTTTGCTAATATAGTCAAGTAAACTATTCATATTTATATTGAAAGCCCCAATTTTTGATTGCAGATATTGGCAAATCTGAACAAAGTCTGAACCATTGTTTAGATATTTTAAAACTCTAGAGGAGAGAAATGGGATCACTTGGGACTTAAAGCAAAAGTCTTGATTTGGGTTCCATTTATTCTCATTGCTGTCAATTGAGATATTAATGAAATCTTATTTGTGTTTTTTTCTTCCTATTGCTTTGCTCCCACTGGTCTTTCTCTCGATCTCTCGATCATGCTTCCAAAACTTCTTACCTGTTCCCACAAGGCAGTGGGCAAGAATTTCTGCCAATTGAGACATTTCCAATTAAATAGTTCTGTCTTATCCAATGCAGTAAGTTGAATGAGGCTGCAAGCCTAAATGGCAAGGTTGCCATGACAACAAGTCTTGTTACCTTCTATTACATTTCTGTAATATGTAATAAATTTTGTAGCGTAGCAGACCTTACAGCTATTTTACAATGGCACTTCAAGGTTAGTCATCCCTTGTAATCATATGGGAGAATGAAAAGATGATACTCAGACAGCTATGGACACTGTCTACAAACTTGCACAATTGGAATTTTATGAAAAGTTTTTCTGCATTATGTAACACTGGCCAAAAATTTCTCAGCTGGTGCAACTTTATCTTTGTTCAGTCTCACAGACTGACAATGTAAGCGAGACCAACGACCAGGACACTGTGTGCAAACAGAATTAAGATGTACAAACATGGACTACTAGGAAAGAAATATTGAATATGGACTGCTCCTCACATTAAGCCACCAAATTGGAAAGATAAGGAACAAAAGTACAATGGTTCTTAACATCTTTGTGATAATACAGACTGACTCATCTCACAGAGATGAAAATATACAGTTAATAATATCATTTTAAAATAAAAAACAATGTAAAATACAAGTTCGCACCTGGTGAAAAAATATTCTTTTTGGTACATTTTCTCTTTTCACCTGCCATTGGTAGATGTAGCAAAAAGAGCGTTTTGTACCCTTAACACAAGTGTTTTGAGTAAATAAAAGCATTCTGGAAAATGACGTGTTCTTCTTCTAGTAACATCACCAACTACTGGCTTGGCATGCATAGTACAGTGCCATTTAGTCATTCATGGATCTGTGTGAATGCAGATTGTTTCATTGTCACCCACCATTTTCACTGAAATAAATGCTTTGTCCTTTGTGTTTGACAGATTTCCCAAAATAACTTATAACCAGGGCAAGACAGGTCCAGGCCTGTTTCAGCCCTATTCTGCACCGAGGACCAAATCTGCAAAATTATGTTATGTTAATGTTATGTTAAAATGGGAGCTAATAAAAGAAATTCATTTTCAAATTATCCAGTAATGTTTGATGCCATATTTAAATATGTATACTTTGATATCTTGGCAAATCTGAGAGTTTGATCTCTTCTAAGATTCACATTATCATGATAAAGACAGACACAAGGCAAGGAGACACAACTGAAATGCAGTAAGAGGCGTTTCATACGCAAAAGGTGCACACAAACATCTGATGTGAACAAATGACTTACAGAAACAAAGGAAACACTGGGGTTTAAATGGACAGACTAATCAGGGCTAACAAGACACAGATTAGAACAGTTAGGGTGGGGCAACAGGGACAAGA
>JAZGTJ010019661.1:0-10790 GCA_036877575.1 Botia almorhae | reverse complement strand
TCCTTTAACATACCCTTTTTCCTGTCACATTTGACTGCACACCCCAGGATGAGCTGTAGGAGGCGCCCTAACTCTACTCGATCAGAGTGCTCTACCACACGCACCAGGTCAGGCAGAGGAAAATGTGTTATCTGCTGGGTCAAGACCTACAAAAAACACGCATAGGGCTACACATACACGCATAGATGCTTAGAAAAATACTTCTGCATGGTTATTGTGTCTTTGTTAAAAACCACATAACCAACATAAATTATGAGGCATTAAAAATGAGTTTAATTAACCTTCTAAGAAGTAATTCATTAAACAGTTTAATAAACCAAAGCTTATTGCATAATTTACCTCATTGTAGTACTCAACAATTATCTGAAGAATCTTTTTGAGGTTGTTAATCTGTGACAATGGAGTAAAACAGTAAGACTTCAACTTTAAATAACAAATTGTATTTAGTGTGTTCTTAAAATAAGACTTGTTTTAAGGCCCAAAAACAAATAAATCTACCTTGAGTCTAACATTATCTCCGACATCCTCTTTAATCCGTGCCAACCAGTTCTCACTGAACCAAGCAGGGTCTCTGTAATTCAAACATACTGATAAGTGCAGTTCGGACTTATCTAATTCAGATACTTTAATACGGATCAATTCATAACTTGACTACAATCTGTAATGTAAATGTATTAAGTTCATGTTTTGTTCCTATTACATCCCTTTACTGTAATCAGCATCATTTTACATTCTCGGGTTCCACAGCCTCGCTATAAACAATACATGTGAAATTTCATTACATTTGAACGTAATATATTGTAAAAAAAAAAGAAAAAGAAAGAAAGGAAAAAAGTAATATATCTTAAAAACCCTGTGTCAGGGAATGTAACTGAGGATTTCCCACAATTTCAAGCAAGTCATAAAATATTAAACACTGACAAGCTGCCATATAAATCAGTAATGCTGGCGTGGAATATGACTTAGTAGTAAATGTCAGTGAGAAATGTACAACACAGTCACGTATGAGTGACCAAAAATATATATTAGCCAGACAGACAGCATAGATTTTGTCTTTATTATATATTTCACAGGTGTGAAGTGTCAGTACACACCAAAAGCAGACAAAAATAATGCACAACTGGCATAGTTTGCCCTACTAATGGTCATGGGTTTGTTTATGAGAAAACTTCTGTATTGATAAAATATCGAACACATTATAAATGGCGCTGCATCGAAATGTCTGCCAACTGAATGAATGTAAGCACACTCACATCTGATGTAGTGCCTGAGACATGGCTGCCCCTGAGGTCAGATCGTCCACTGTTTTACATGGGGCTGTGGTGTTGAAGGTCTGCAGCTGAGGCCAAACATACAAATGAATGAAATATTACTACAGCACAGTACTGACAGCAAACATCTTACATCCTAGTGTGCAACATGATATTATGTACACTTAAATGAAATTGCATGCAATTTTGAATTATGACATTTTGGTACAGTATCAATATTGTGGTATTATGAAAAGGATAAACTACAAGTGAATCTGCTTTGACATTCTCGCTTAAATAAGCATGTATTTGCATACACACTAATAAAAAGTTTCAACGTGTTGTTAATTTTTACATGTGCTTTAAATCTTTCCACAGTTGTAGGGCATTTCTAAGACTGTGGCTCTGATTAGGATTTGCTAAATATTTCACACAGACTCACAAATTATGGATTAGATTTTACAAGGTTTTACAAGGCTCCTGCACTTGTGATCACTACATACATAAAATATGACACATTCAGGCAGAGAGATGTCACTGACTGCTGCAAAATGGATGAAGACACCGTGTTCTTTGTCTTAAATGTAAAGGAATTTAACATAGCAAAAACGGTGATTGTCTGCACCTCTAAGGTCTAAAGGGGCAAAACGCAAAGTAAACACAGCCATGAAACAGAGCCAGACATATAGAACCTGCTGTACACTGTCGTATGCCATCACAGACCGCAGTCAAAAATCAACGCCGCATCATATAAGACCGAGGCAAGAAATAACCTACTGCATTATAACGACTAAAGAATTAAGAATAAGACATTCCACAAATACCAAAGTTAAACAGATTACACGCTAAATCTGATGAGGGTAAAGTTGGTTGTGACTGTTTACATCTTTAAATTACATTCTAAACAAGCCTCGTCTTTCTGATACAATGATCATCTGTATACGCTGGCTATATACGCGCACCATACTGCTGTAACCAATCCATTATCAGGTTTAAATGAACATGCTATGGCTTCTTTTAAATACTGTATTTCCGGTATTTTTGAACCATGGTGCTACAAGTAACGACTACCTGCGACAGGTAACGCTGTCCTCATCGTTCCGATCGCTCATAAATAAACGATACGTGAAACACCGACTCATAAGATCAGTAGACCTACATTTCAAAAGGTTGAATCTTACCCATATAATCAGGCTCTCACACAGCACCGTTTTATTTAAATCCATTTCTCTTCTGTGCTATCGGGCAAATATTTTCGTCCACCTGTCAACAATGCGCTTCCCCTTCCCTGCTGCATCAGACCTCACCTGCGAGTGTATTTCCGTAGCGCACCGTTCGAGTCTACTGCGCCTACGCACTAATTAGAGCGTAAGAATTTTGTGAATTTACGGCTGTTTCTCGCGTTCTGTGTTCGTGAGGATTGGGGGATTGACGGCATCAATAGCGCAACAGCAAGAAATGAAACACCAATGGTGTCTTGTGTTAAGGGTCCCTACAGCCAATCAAAATACAGAACTATAAAGCCTGGCAGAGTATCGGGTACTGTAGTTTTCACACTATTCAAAATTAAGGTGGACATAGGCCTATATTAATAATTGTAAGAAATAATTGTCTAATAAAGTGCGTAACAAAAAAACATAAAATTGCCTATTTGGCATACCATAAAAACACAAATATCAACTCATACTATTTACAAATATGGCAAATGTTTGTTCTATTGTATTTAATTTTAACCAAACAATCAAATACTGTAAAATATTAAGATGGACTAAACATGTAAGCAACTTGTTCGTAACTTGCAGTTTTCAAATTTGGTAGGTAAAGATTGTCGAGAATGATTTATTTTGATGTATATGGATTAGTGTTTTCATCTGTAAACATTAACACGCATAATGTATATAAGATGCCTCTGAAACCTTTTATTACCCTTTCTTAATAAAACAAGATAAAATTGTGATGTGAAGTCACGTGCATACCTAATAAGATATGTGGGAAATCATCATAAACTGCATATTACAGACATATTAGGTTTAACTGTACATGGTTTTATGAATTTGTTAATTTCATGGCATTTTTTCTTCATAGCATTTGCTTACACATTATTTACACACATTGTTTTAATTAAAGTGGTGATTTACTGACCATTTAATTCTAAATAATAGGTTAATGTCAGTCTAAATGAGTCATAAATTGAGGGATACACATTAAAAGTTACAATAAGCTTAATGGTTGTGCTAGTCAGAAATACCACAAATAAATATTCTGCTACAACATCAAAATGGTAACCATCATATGTGGCTGACACGACAGTGAACTTTAACCCTGGCTCAGAGACGCCGGTCTCAGATTCTGATTGGGGGCAGGGCTCTTTAACCTGTGACATCAAGGCTCTGTAGGTTAACAAGTGCTATTTTCAGCCAGTGTGACCTTGCAGTTTTGAGCAATAAAGAGAAAGGCAAATATTAGCTTGAGAAATTTTTAGCAAAAAAGCTAGGGCAAATGGACTGATATGGAATGGAGCCAAACTGGAGGAGGAGTAACTAAGTTATGTGAGTTGTCCCATAAATAGACAATATAGTGAGATTAGGGCTACACATAAGCATTTGTACAAAGGAGATTGAAGAGTTGGTTTTATGCTAAATAATAAGATTAAAAGATTAGTATTAATTCAGGTGTAGCTTTATTTTAACTTGTTAAAGTAGAACTATTGACAGGTTAACCATATACTTACTTACTGTAACATAAAAGGAGATATCTTTAAACCTCTGTGGTTGTCGACCTGAGGAATAGGCACAAAAATATGCTATTGCTAATCAATAACTTTTTAATTTTACATTAACAGTGTGTATGTGGAGGCCATAAGCAAGCAAGCACATTTCCTCAATTTTGAAAATCCACCAGGAAATAGTAAAGTTACCCAACCTCCAAAAACAGAGCTGATGTGGGAGTGAACGAGCTGGTTAATAAATGACCTGGCTGTCACATTTACTGTGTACAGTGAAGCAGTGAAAATCATTCCACTCGCTGCCTTCTGCAACAGGCTGCAACTTATTTACATACAGAAACATGCTCACCAGTCACAGCTTCCACAACAGGTGAGGTACTTAAATGTTTTGTGTTAGATTTGTAAGTTATATATTTCATTCGGGTTCATGTGCTGGGTATTCCTGTTTGGAACTTTGCATTGCATATCTTGAATGATGATGTTTCAAGAATGACATCTTAAATTGTGTGAATGAACAAAGCAATATTATACATTCTGTTTCATATACGTTTATAAAATGGTTCAGTCACAGTCACAAAAGGTGATGTTAATTTCTATGAGGTATATGATGTTAGTTTAATTAAAGGTTTAATAGCTTAATGTTAGACTGGGAATCATTTTGTAGCTATATATTTTTATATTTTAATACATAATTATTACATTATATATATATAATTATATTATATTATATTATATTATATTGAATGTTTTGTTATTGTGAAGCTGCTGATTAATTGTGTTGTTTTATGGTTTTATGGGCAATTAATGACACCACACAGACACACTAAAGACTGCACTATGACATCAGACAGTTTAGTCAAATTTTATTAAAATCTAAATTGAACTTGTTTAAATTTCAAAATTTAACTTCTGAACTTAAATTTACAATTCAAATACCTTCCGATGGAATTATGAGCACAGCATTGTATTATTTTATACAGAAAAGTAACAACTGAGAAGTTTTTGCATCAAGATGACAAACATTTACATAGTTTTATTAGAGGTACACAAACAAAGAATACTTTTCTATGGACAACAAACCATAATGGCAAATACATCACTCAAGTAATTCAGCTCAAATGAACCCCTGGTGACTTTAATAATCGCATCTCTCACTTTTGAAGGTCCCCTCTTCTCTCACCGGTAAAGAGTCAAGGTCAGCCACACAATCTTCACGTGAACAACAGAGAGGTAAATAACCACATCTTGTACCCCCAACACACACACAAACACATATAATAACAATATGTAAAATTATATTAACATTTATTTATAACAGTATTACTCTACTGGGCAAAAGATGTTATATTTCAGATTTTCTAAATAATCCTCTCATAATATCATGCTTGCAGAATTTGCCCAGATTATGGTTATTGGCTGGTAACAGGGACCTTCAGTGCCCTGTGTGTTTACAACTAGCCAGCTATCCTGTAGAGACCAACTGTGGGCATCTTTTCTGTGGTATGTCAACCTACTGCAAAATACATCACACTGCAAACAAAAGCTGGTTTCATAATGTTGGTAAAGACATGCTGCTTTGCTTTAGATTAAGGTGAAAATTCAGCAGATTATTTTAGATGAATTGCTTTACACTATATGAGTACAGATGGTGGTGGGCGATCAATCTTAAACACTTACTGGGTCATGTGACTCATCCACAATGCTGTCTATTGAGTTTAATATTATACTGTTGTTATAGTTACAATAAGTGTGCCTGTCACCTGATGCAGATCACATGAATACATAATCAGAAAGAGTTTGTAAGTAGTTTTAAATTAATAGTAAGCTACAAGGGTAATTCATAAATAGTGCTTTTGTAACACTGGATTTGAATTGTTACACATTAGGCATTTAAAATAAACAAAAACTGTAAACAAAAAGCATAAAAAGTTGATAGTCTAAAAAATGTGGTTGGTTTAAACAGGAAGTAAATAATGCAATCCGATTTGATTTGTTGGATAATAGCCGTTCAAAATTACCCCTTATGTCTTTGAAACAGCAATAAAAATCTCTGGATAGACTATTGCAGTAATAAATACATAGATTTCTGTCTGCCAAGAAGACTTGGCACATAGCACTAGGTACAGACTGAAGGACAGACTATTATTCTGTAAACACGTAGCCCACGCTTAACTGTCTACTTTTTTCTCTATAGCACCATGTCTAATATCATACTGGAAACATGGCTCCTGGTTAGATGCCATCAGCTGTCCTATGTGCAGACAAAAGGTAGGAGATTATATTCGTATCTGATGCATGCCTGTTTTCATAACATCTATAAAATACAGAAAAAGTAAATATCTTTTTAATTTTTTTAAATCTCAGGTAAATAAGATGTGTCATCTCTTCATTGAGAACAGCGCCGACTGTAAGGAGAGAGAGATTTTGAGACATACTAGAGACTACAATAAGCGTTACTCTGGAGCTCCAAGACAGGTAAATACTGGCTCACTTTCTACATTGTATCCATGTGGTAGACACATTTACCCAAAGCAATTTATAATGCAGTCAAATTTTACAATGCAATTTATTTAGTATGTGCATTTTCTTGGAATCAAACCTGTAAACTCTCCATCAGCTCACAACACTCTCTTTTGTTGACCTGCTCATGCCTTTCCCAGTAACAGGCAGATTTAGTTACCATAATTCCTTCTCAGCACTATCATTTCAAGACTATCATTTCATTTGCTCTGGGCACATGACCACACCCCATTTTGTTACTTTACTTTGATGTCACAAGTTGTGAAAGCACAAGGCAGGAAGAGCCACAGATGTCATTGTAATGTGCTTTAATTGTTCACTCTCACACACACACACACAATATCACATTAATACCCGTGCTGCTAATAATTGACATGGTACAATATTACAATTATAACAGTTAGAATTATGTTCTATACATTTCCTTTCTAGTTTAAGGATTACCTGTATGATGCACCTCTCTTCCTGCTGTTGCTGATCCGCTGGTTGAGCAACATGGGCATCCTGGTGTGGCTGTTTCTCTTGAGGGTGGCTGTCTGTGGCTTTGGGGCTGCTATATCTCTGGCATCCCCGCTGGAGACCCTCCCTAGCCCTTTGGGCAGTGTGCTTGGAGTACTGGATGATTTTGTAGTGGTCTTCCTTCTTCTGATCTGCATTGTTAATATCAACCAGCAGATGGCGCTACAGCGGCCAAGAACTCAATCGGACACACAGGGTGTACTGACCGATATATTGTAGAGGACACTGATAACATACGAACCAGCATGTTGAAATTACATTAACGGACCTCGTTGGCAAAGGTTAACAGTATTATGATCTTGTGCACTTTGTTGTCAGTGAACAGATGTGTCTAAAATAGACATTTTATAATTTGTTTGAAAGATGATTGTATATATATTAAATGTAAACTTTTGTAAATATTCATGTTTCTAATAAATATTTATCATAACTTTGATATGAAATTCCATTTAGACAATCACCACACCACAAAGAATATAATCATGAATTTATTCAATGGATTAGTGTTTTTCAAAGGAATTTCAATCGCTTCTGGAATGTACATCTGAAATAAAAAAGCAGTTATTCTAAATCTGTAGAAATTGTGGCAAACTGGCGCAAACTTTAATCAAAACCTCGACAGTGCAATTTAAAAGCCCATTATGAAGTTTTTTTTTTAAACAGGCATTTTCAGCAGGACTCATGTTATTTCTACCAGAGTAGCTTAATACTACAAACCACAGCTGTATAACTTTAGTCTAAGATCTTCAGAAGTCAGTCCAAGATCATTCACAATACTATTTAATGAGTTCACTAGTTTAACTGTTTGGCAAGTCATCTATTACAAAACACTGAAAATATGTATTTATATGTATTATGCAAACTACATTATAACTGTAGAGTACTGTATTTCTCCCCTCCCTTCTCTATGGACTCTGACACCACACTGCTGCATTGCGGAACATACTAAGCCATGGCGAGGGATCCAGTGACGCCCTGAGATGGTGAGGGGCCCAGGCCCACTGCCAGCCCAGCACGGCCCGCTCAGGATGGGGCATCATGGCCAGGTGACGCCCATCTGCCGAGCAGATGCCTGCCACACCTTGTGCAGAACCATTTGGGTTCATGGGATAGATTTCAGTGGGGGTGCCTGAATCATCCACATACCGCAGAGGAGCTAAAGAGGCATTGATTAGTCTGTGCTGAGCCTCAGGTGAACGAAACTGCATGAGACCTGTGGAGCAGAAGTAAGGTGCATTTAAAAAAAATGTCACTTACATTTGTGTAAGTGTCCATTTGTGTAAAAGATTTTACAAGCAGATAAAGTTCCCAATAACATTATTATTATTTACAACATTAAGTTATTCATGCTTATTTGGGCATACAGTGGGGTAAAATCGTATGAAAGCATATTGAAAATATGAGATTCAAAAATTTTAAATAAATAAATGTTTAGTTTATGCCGTAGATTTTTTACATTTTTTGAATATATAATGTTGACTCCTTTAGTCCATTATCAGGTAAGATTTCCTTGCATTTATTAAAACATTTGGACAGGTTTTTTCCCCACTTAGATTGGTATGATGTTAATATATTTTGTAATGAAAAAATAATTTATAATAAATTATAATAATAAAATATTTATATTAATATTATTTAATACAATATTAACATTAAAATATTACTAAATAAAAAATAATATAATAATAATTAAATTAAATATTAAATAAAAAATGATGTAAGCCAGTGCTAAACAGAAGCATTTACACTATTGGGATCAGAACCCGTACTTATTGTTTTACTGTAAATGTAGTGTTATGTTGGAGGGAGTTCTAACCTTCCCCATGAGCGACCCACACTCCCAGAGCAGAGCCCTCCATTCCCTTCAGCATGATGGCTGGAGAGGGCAGGATGCTCACACTCACAAACCTCGACTCAAACCGCCCCGACTTGTTGTGGGTCAGAGTAACATCAGATTCTGAGGTGGAGAAGAAATTACATTAAATAAAAAGATGCTTTCGTTTCATATGCTCAATATTTATACAGTAGGAAGGAGACCACTTCACCTTCATTCTCTCCTCCTCCCACCCAACCCAGCAAGGCCAGAAGCTGACATCCGTTACACACTCCCAGGCTCAGTGTATCATCACGGTTACGGAAACGCTCAAACTCCTCTCGAGCCCTGGGGTTAAAGGTCACGGTTGCAGCCCACCCTGATTATGGTGAAAAAGTCAATGATGATAAGGTGCTAACTAATTTTAGTATTCGCAGTGGGAAGTCTAGTTATAAAACAATCTATGAACTAGGTCACACAAAGGTTATCTAAACATGTATTGGTGGAGATGTCTAAATGCTTATCATCATATGCAAGTACAGCCTACACACAGTCCAGCACAGATATCACTGAGTGCTGCAACATGCAATAGTGTGATTTTCACCTTTAGCCGATCCCAGCACATCTGCGTAGCTAAAGCCGCCCACGAACACCACAGCTCGGAAAGGGTCAAGGGTCATGGTGCCAGAACACAGATCCTGCATTGTGACATCCCACACCTACAGACCATAACAAGCAAAAAGGTCAAAAATCCCTCAAAACAGTTAAACTCAACCTTGCTAACAGTCAGAAATAACATGCAAACAAGCAGCATTTGTGGTATTTGTGAACATACAGTGCCTCACATAAGTATTGGGACAGTAAAGAAAAAAATGCTGTTTGCTGTGGAGTCACAAAATCGTTTATGATTAAATATGAATACGAGACAGAAGTACAAAATGTCATTTTATTATTTGGCTGTTTCAACACATAAATGTTTTGTTTCATCTCTCTATCTAACGTGAGTATGCGGACAAATACTCTTTTATTTGGACAAATACTCTTATATCTCTTATTGATCAGCTGTGTCCTGTTGCATTCATTGTTCACACATTAAAAGCAGATAATGTGTAGTATCAATTCTGTCCATTGCTTCTGCAGTCTTGCACTTGGTGACAAGACACATAAGCCAAGATAAAAATAAGGGAGCTGACTGAAAAAAAAGCAGTAAAAAATGACCAAAAATGTGACTTTCTGTACATTTGCCTCATTCACTTTTTTCATCATAAAAGATTTCTTGACTTCACAATAAATAAAGCAATTTCTTTACAGTCCCAATACTCGAAAATGGAGGGCACTGTATATCTTCCAGGGAACTGAATTATAGCCCGTATATCCTTTTGTTAATTTGCGAAGTCATTTACCTCAAATCCAGCCATGAACAGAGCAGCAGACATTTCTCTGTCTCCATTACTACCTTCCTCTCTTACTACAGCAACCCGAGGTTTTCCTGAAACGAAACCATAATCCAAACATACAGGTCAGGAATATAAACGGAGCAGAAGTAAGATACAAATCAATTAACCAATGTGAATCTCACCAGACTCTTTAATAATGGGTGTTTGGGAGGGGTCAAAGGTGAGTTTAATGTAAGGCTGTGTGCGTGAAACAAGCCCTTCTTCTTCCTCTTGGACACAAAGGGGATTAGCCTGCAGTCTCTCCAGCTGAAAGCTTGTGCTTTCCCATAATGCTCTAAGTGCTGGTAAACGCTCATTCAGCACTTCCTGTCCACGCAGACTCACTCTGACCTAAGAGATGGTACAGTGAAACTTACTAGCAATACTAGATAGAATCAAACAGTAAAATTAAGACACTGCACTAGAGGATTACAGAAGACGACAACAGAGGAGATGTGATACAGTGATTTTACTATAACTTTTGGTAAAATCTCTGTAATGCACAAATGTACAGAAGTGGCTTATTT
>JAZGTJ010019660.1:0-10790 GCA_036877575.1 Botia almorhae | reverse complement strand
AGAAACCGAGAGAGAGGCAGCGAGAGGTTTCTGCTCTTCCAGAGAGAATGAAGAGGTTTCGCAAACATGGACACGAGTCTCAGAGGGACAAACACAAACAAGATCTGTATCAGTTCAACAAGGTGATCAATGACGTGTGTTTAATAAAGTCTCAAATGGTTAACACATATTTCTCTTTAGCTGGAGCACTGCCGGGCTCAGTCACCCTGTAGTTTTCACCATTATTAAAGTTTTGCCTATTTATCACCATCTCTGTTTAATTATTAATTTACTTAATGTCAAAAAGACATTTCTCAGGAAATCCGACCCAGCAGCTCAAATTATAAATCGTTATTATAAACGTACTGTTGTGAATCAGGGTAAGTAGATTGTGTTGAATACTCATCTGATGTTCTTGCTCAATAACTGATTTTTATTTAACAAGAAAAAGTTACAGATTGCAGCTTACTATTACAATACATCAAATTCGTTTTAGGACAAAGAAACTGTTTGTTTCGTGCAGTTTTGATTGAGATGAATGTAGTTCTGTGTTTCCAGACTTCATTCTGATGTCGTTTTTGAGTTTCAGTGTCTCCTACATGTGACGTCACATGATTCTGTACATCACGCATGTTTCTCTCTCTCTCCTGCTGTAGACTGTAGAGCACGGCTTCACTCATCTGCCCAGCGCTCTGGGCTTCAGTCCTAGCCTGCAGCTTCTGGCTATTGGTACCAGATCTGGAGCCATTAAAGTGTATCCTCAGCAGTCAGAACCAGAGTCTGTTCTATGATCAGTGTTGGTGTTTCAGCGTAGAGTAATTTCACAGTCCATTCCCGTGTCTCTGAATCCTGAAATGAAGAGCTGAGATTTCCTGTCTCTGATCTCACGATGGTTCTGCGAGTTCTCGAGAAGGCCGGACAGTTTATATAAGTGTGTAGCACTGAGAGTGTTTGTTCACAATTGTTGTGTAATTTATTATGTGGTGTAATTTACAGATATGGAAACAGAGGTGAATAATAATAATAATAATAATCTTTAGTCTTGTTGTTTTATTTACAAAGCACTCAGCTTGAAACTAAAGTATAAGTGGTGTATAAGTATAAGTTTCCTTATCTGGAGTTCAGGTATGGAGCTCCAGGTGTGGAGTTTACAGGACTGCATGATGAGAATGCTGCAGTCACTCAGCTGCATTTCCTGCCTAACCAGGTACAGCTTTAACCTTAAAGATCATCCACAAATGAAGATACTTCCATCATTTATTCATTTACTGTCATTCCAGACCTGTATGACTATATTTTCTCTGAGGAGCACAAAAAGGGTGACATTTATTCTTGAGTGACATTTATCAATTCAAATGCTGGGAAGTTTGATGTAAAATGTTTCAAGTATGTTACGCTAGCAGTATATATCAGTAATAAACTTGTTGTTTATTACGTCATGAACATTGTTTGGTTTGTGTTGGGCTGTACTGTTTCTTTAAATACAGCTGAATGCAGTGTGAAGTTTTCCAGTGTTTGCAGCTGTACTCTGATTGTGTTCTGTGTGTTTGTCAGGTGGAGTTTGTCACTTTGCTGGATGACAACAGTCTGCACATGTGGACTCTTCAGACCCATAACAGTGTTTCTGAGCTGCTGGAGGTCCGGCGCTTCACTCTCTCAGGTCCACCCGGGTGAGTCAGAAACACACACACACACACACACGTCTAGTGACATGACACACACTGCTGCTCTGACTTCTGTGACACGTGATCACGAGATGTCAGCTGACCTCCATCATTCAAAATTCTGCTTTCTGCTTTTTTTATCATATAAGCTCAAGAGTCTTGAGTTTCTAACACTTGCAGTGTTTAGTTTGTTGCATGTTTTTGTGAACTGTAAAATCTATTATTAAAACTTTTCGAACACAAAAAGGATCTCTTGTATAATGCATGATTTACATTGGAAGTGTTTTTTACACACTGAATATAATTGATAATAAATAATATCTGTTGTGATGTCACTGTCAGAGCCCCGCCCAGCGTGACGCGGGTCACAGCTGTCCTGGCGCACTCATCTGGTGAGCTGCTGTTGCTGGGGACGGAGGGCGGGCATGTGTTTGTGGTGGAGGTTGCGGGCTTCAGAGAGCTGGAGGAGAACAACATCAGTGTGGAAGATGTACAGAACAGGTAAGAAGGTGTTCTATGATAAACTTCATCTGTATTCTTGTTCCGTTCTCTCATTTCTTTTTTCTCTTGTACATGCACAAATAGTTTGTGTGTAATGATGTAGATCTGAGACGAGCTGTGACTCGATGGCTGATCTGTTCTCTGTTGCTTCTTCAGAGTTCCAGAGGAGTATGTTGGTCGCAGGAATCTGGAGTGTGTCGAGGCTCTGCTGGAGAACCCCCTCAACCCACGGCAGGTTCTGATTGGCTACAGCCGTGGCCTCATGGTTCTGTGGGATCTGGATCGCAGGTGTCCCATCCAGCAGTTTCTGGGCACACAGGTAACAGTTCTGGATAAAGGAACTGGTTCAGTTGTCAGTTATGCAGTTTTGCAGGGGCATGTTTTTTTCTGAAAAGGTAATATTCCCTGCAGCAACTGGAGAGTGTTTGGTGGATGGAAGATGGCGGGAACATTCTCAGTTCCCATAGCGACGGAAGCTACTGCCACTGGACGGTAACCAATGAGGGTCTGCAAACTGAGCCCAAGAAACAAGAGACGCCGTACGGTGAGAACAGAACATTAACTGTTAACATTTACAGCTGCAATCCACGACTTTTGCCTCTCTGTCTTCATCTCCGTTTGAAACATGAAACCTCTTTAAACTGCAATTCATGAAAAACAATTGTGTTTTTTTACTGTCGATATTTCTTAAAATAATCCATCATTTCATACAGGTGATTTTCCCTGTAAGGCCATACCCAAAATTATACAGCTGCCAACAAAACAAGGGTGAGTCCTGTATAGTTTTAATACACAGAATCTTCTCTCTTTTGTTATGACCGACATAAGAAAAAACCTGCCAAATCTGTTAATCAGACACAGTGATTGGCTGATGCTGATAATCAGACACAGTGATTGGCTGATGCTGATAATCATCTCCAGTGATTAGCTGATGCTGATAATCATCTCCAGTGATTGGCTGATGCTGATGATACATCAGTCTGTTGTAATCTGGGTCTAACTGTGACTCTTTTCTGCAGTCCCCCGTTCCTCATCTTCAGTGGAGGGATGCCGAGGGCCAGTTATGGGGACAGACACTGTATCTCCATCATCCACAGGAAGACCCACGAGGCTCTGGACTTCACCTCACGCATCATTGACTTCTTCGTCATCTGTGAAGCAGAGCACCACAGAGGTGAAGAGAGACGCTGAGATGCTCCTGGTGTTAACATCTGCCTCACGTCATCTGAACGCTGTTTTTACACCTTGTCACGTCTAAAATGTGTCTCTTGTGACCGACCACTTGTGCTCAGATTTTAAGAGCAGAATCCCACCATAAAATCACATTAAAATCATGTCCGTCTGTGCGCGTGTGCTGCAGGTGACCCCAGCGCTCTTGTGGTTTTGGTGGAGGAGGAGCTGGTGGTGGTTGATCTTCAGACTGAAGGTTGGCCCGTCATCCAGACGCCCTACCTGGTGCCATTACACTCTTCAGCCATCACATGTTCTCATCACATCTCCTCCATTCCTCTCAAACTGTGGGAAAGAGTGCAAGCGGCCGGAGCCCATCAGAACACACACTACTCCAGGAAGGTACAAAACCACACACACACACACACACACACACACTGTAATACATACTGTTTTTGCCTGTATTTATGTGTATTTTTACAGCACTGCTTTTCTCTGGGTTAAATGTTTGATTTTAATGCTCCTGTTTCTGTCTTTTATAGTCTTGGCCTATCAAAGGAGGGCAGAATCTCGCCCCAGACCCTCCACAGAGAGACCTGCTCCTGACAGGGTGAATTCAGACAACTGATACACTAGTATACTCATCCAAATTAAATTTAAATTCTTTCATCATGTCATTCCAAATCTGCATGACGTTTCTTCTGAGGAACACAAAGATATTTTGAAGTATGTTGGTAACCAAACAACAGTGGCACTCATTGACTTGATTGATCTTCTCGCTGGAAAGAGGCAGATTTCCTACATGTAACCTGTAGAGAAGGAAGAACATGAATCTTATTGACGTTTAAGTGTTTTCTCTGTGTGTTCATGTTGAAAGGCATGAGGACGGTACTGTGCGGTTCTGGGATGCCTCAGGGGTCTGTCTTTACCCCATGTACAAGCTCAGCACGGCTGGGGTGTTTCAAACAGATGCCGACCCCAATGACAACTTGAACCAGGGCAGCGAGGGGGAGTGGCCTCCATTCCGCAAGGTTTGTCTCATCCAATGACTTTGCAGTGACTTCTTAAAGGGGCAGTTCACTTAAATCAGAAACATTGTTTGTAAAAAAAGCAAAACCTTCTGTGGTGAAAAACAAGGTTTAAATGTTGTTTGTATTTGTGTGTAGTGGTTTTAATATGCAAACTCATAAGTCAAGATCAGTAAGTAGTTTACTGTTTTCAGTTATTATCTTAAATATATCGAATCTGTCGTTTATGAACGTCAGGTGGGCTGCTTTGACCCGTACAGCGATGACCCTCGGCTGGGCATTCAGAAGATCCATCTGTGTAAATACAGCGGCTATCTCACAGTGGCTGGAACCGCTGGACAGGTAAAATCTCATCGGACCATCACAAACACACTCCACACGCCTCATTAAAACAGTTCTGACATGAAGCCCAGTGTTTTGTTTCTGACGACTGGTTTTCTTATGACAAGATTTTGGGGATAATTAGAAGATGTGTCTGCTTTTGTTCCTGTTGCTCAGATTCTGGTTTTAGAGCTGAACGACGAGGCTGCTGAGCAGATGGTGGAGGTCACACTGGTGGATCTGCTGCAGGGGCAGGAGGGTTTCAGGTGGAAGGGTCAGGCACGTCTGGATGTGCAGGAGGAACCTGTGTCATTTCCTCCTGGTTTCCAGCCCTGTGCTCTGGTCCAGTGTCAGCCGCCCGCTGTGGTCACTGCAGTCGCGCTGCACTCGGAGTGGAAGCTGGTGGCATTCGGTACCAGTCATGGATTTGGTCTCTATGACTACCAACAAAAGAAGAATGTTTTGGTCAGGTGAGAGAATTTTTTTTTGAATGACATTTTGTCAATTGTGATGGTCTCACACTGTGTGTTTAGAAACCTGAATCACAAATGCTTATTTTGAGCATTTGACTTCCAGCTCTTACACCAAATCATTTCCAAAAGAAACAAAGTCAGGCGGGTGTGTCCAAACGTTTAGTAGCAAGTGTGACCACGCCCACAGAATGATGTAATCAGGCATGCTAACAGTGATTTGCGGTCTGTTTGCAGGTGCACCCTAAACCCCAGTGACCAGATGGCCCTGGAGGGGCCGCTGTCCCGGGTCAAGTCCATCAAAAAATCCCTGCGCCAGTCTTTCCGCAGGATTCGCCGCAGCCGGGTCTCCATGCGGAAGCACCAGACCAACAATGCAGCCAAGGTGCGTGTCGTCATGCTCTTCTCCAGTAAAAGCCATCAGCACATCAGTGGTTTAGCCCTCACGTTATCATATTTTACACGGTGTAGATTTGAAGCAGTTTGGTGTGTTTGCTGGATGGATGTTGTGTTTCTGTAGCTGCAGGAGATCAATGCCAGGCTGGAGGCTGAAGCTCTGCAGGAGATGGAACTGGCCCCTGTCCAGAGAAAGATTGAAGCCCGTTCCTCAGACGACTCCTTCACGGGCCTCGTCCGTACGCTGTACTTCACAGACACCTTCGTCAGTGACGGTGAGTGCTGCATTGCTTCTGATCAAGCATGTTAATTATTGCGGTTAGTTCTGCAGTGATCAGATCTTTGTCTTCATGATCTTCTCTGTCGCAGGTTCTCGCAGCACGCCATCACTGTGGGCGGGAACCAACGGTGGTGCCGTGTTTGCGTACGTTCTCCGCCTCCCCTCAGTGGATCGCAGGATGGAGGAACCTGTGACGGCTCATGCAGGTAAAAGGTTTATAAAACACATGTTTACACTTTATTGCACCCGTAATACCTGCATTAAATCAGCCAGATGTTTATCTAATGATATCAGATGGTCATGATGTTCATATCTCCATCCCCAGCTAAAGAGATCCAGCTGATGCATCGAGCTCCAGTGGTCAGTCTGGTGGTTGTGGATGGAAAGGGAGTCCCACTGCCTGAACCATTGGAGGTGGCACATGACCTGTCCCGCAGCCCGGACACACACAGCTCCCACCATCTGCTGGTCGTGTCCGAGGAACAGTTCAAAGTAAACATGAACATCATCATCATCATCATTATTTACTCCTGTTTACCATCAGAGATCATGTGTCTGACTGTGTGTGTGTGTATGTGTGTGCAGTTGTTTACTCTCCCTAAAGTGAGCAGTAAGTCAAAGCTGAAGCTCACTGCAGTCGACGGTTCTCGGGTGCGGCGTGTGGGCGTGGCTTGGTTTGGAAGTCGGACCGACGAACAGTTGGAGAGCAGCCTGGTGGTTCTGACCAATCAGGGCGAGCTGCACGTCATCTCTCTGCCCTCCATCAAAATGCTGGTGCATTATCCCTGCATACGGAAGGAAGATGTCAGTGGAATCGCCTCCTGCGTGTTCACCAAATACGGCCAAGGTAGAAGATACACGTGTTGCGTTTCATTCACAGTTTACGTTTGGCTGATGCATTTATCCAAAGAGCTTCAACAGTACATTAATCTGTGTTCTCTGTGATTCGAACCCGTGACCGGCTGTGGCTATGCCAGTTATCAACAGAAAGCATTACTTCACGTCTTGTGTTTAGGTTTCTACCTGATCTCCCCCTCTGAGTTTGAGAGGTTCTCTCTGTCCACGCGATGGATGGTGGAACCACGCTGTTTGATTGAAGCTCCTCTTCAGACGAGATCCAAGAGCCCGTCGAGTTCCGTCCACGGGGACCAGCTGGACAGAACCACAGAACACAGGCCTGTGTAGCGCTCAGTTAAAGGTAGGGTAGGCACTTTCAGCGAGGCTAACAACAGCAAGCTGTTATAAGAGTATAAGGTCCCGCCCTCCCTTCAGAGCGCTCCCAAAGCCACGCCTCCTCCAAAACATGAACACGCACATAGTTTGACAGGCAAGTAGGACATCCTATAATTACATTTGGACCAGACGCAGTGATTGGATGAACATTTTATGATTCTGTGCCTTCCACAGAAGATATTTATATAAATATATTTAGAGAACTTTACTTTTAGCTATCAGCATGTGAAGAGACTTTTGAAAAAAGCACCTACCGTGCCTTTAAGATTGCTTTAAGTTGCTTGTTGTACTGAATTTTATGATTAATTGTCCCTTTCTGATTTTGCAGGAATTTTAGGAGGGACGGTGAAGAATATGGTGAGATCCTCCGTCTTACTAGCACTGTTATTATAGTTTAATAAAACTGTTATTATAGTTTAATAAAACTGTTATTATAGTTTAATAAAACAATTAAAACATTTCTGTTGACTGAAATTAAATCAAATATAAGTGTAAAATTATTTTAAAACTTAAACTAAACGAAAATTTAAAGTAAATAACTACAATAAAACTACAAATGACACATAACTCAATACAGGATCGCAATACTGTTAATATTTGAAGCCATTCTGAATTAGATTTAATGGTACTTCAATATTATAATGCTGTTACTATAACTACACCAGCCTGCATTATTATATAATTACCTGACATGAATTTTATGTTGTTAATCTCTGTTATTTGTATGACAGCCCTTAATCAGAGTTTTAATCAGAGTTTTAATCAGGACAATTGTAACTGTAACGTTCTGTTTTTTAAGTTAAACTTATTTTCTTGTCTTTCCACAGACTGAGTCTTTATTTCCAGTGCCTGAACAATTCTGCAGTCGTTCTTCAGTCACGGTTCGCTTATGATCTGATCACTGCTGTACAGTACTGCACCACTAATGAACTCTGGAGATAGGAACCTTCCACTCACAGCTTCTGCACCCAGGAGGACGAAATAGAGTGAGGGACCACCGCCAGTGCCTGCACAGACCAATCACTGTCTCCCCTCAGTCTATCGCATGCTGACCAGTCGTTGGCGTCCACCTTGCACGTCTCCGTGCATTTAAACTGAGCAAAAGCTACTGCGTTTGAAAGACTCGCAGTTTAGGAAATTTATGTTGCCACTTTTAACTTAATTTTAAATGCGTAAGTTCTCTTTTATACCAGATAAAAGACCACAAAATCTGCACAGATAATATGTGACTATTGCCTGTTTGTATGAAACTTTCTATCAAGTGTTCCACAGGAAGTAGTGTCGCCTTTAACCCCGTCCATACCAACAAGAACAGCGGTTAGTTTTTATAGGTACTTATTTTGTACACTACTGTGTAGTACATATGCTGTAGTTTCTAGGGTGTACAGTTTTTTGAGGGCCTAGAACTTTAAAATCTTTTTTAATTGTTCATAATTGTCAAAATCTTTTACAGTGTAATTTTAGGAATGTAATTTTAAGATATTGTAGTCAAATGTTTTACTATTTGTGTATAGGAGAAACTGTACCGGTTTAGCCTTTGTTTTGTTTGACAGAAGGCTGTATTTTCTGATCCACAGAAATATTTTGGTACTGTCTCCTGAAATGCTATTTTAGAGCTTCCAGAATATATTTTTGTAGAGACGTGATGATGACACTAATTAATCTTTGTAACTTCACACTGCAGTCTTCTCAGTAAATTTTTCACATGAATGCTGTGTGTTGATTTATTTCTGGAGAATATTCAGCTCTGTTATTTTAATTCACACACTTTTTCATCTTAGATCAGAATGTGAACTTACAAGTTATGCATTTTTAAATGCATTTTTTGCCAAATAACATTTATTATATCATCTATAATCATCTTAGAAACGTGAAACTGTTACATTCTTTATAGAAGAAATAGTTAAACAACTGGATTAAACTAAGATTTTAGTTATACACATTTACAACTATCAGGGTTTTAATGAAGGGAAATATTTCTACCCATACCCCTCCAGGTACGCAGGGTGCTTCTGTCCTCCAGCAGGGGGCGTCATGCGCACTGAAGATCAGATTTATTATCGTGTGGTTCAGGGACTGTGACAGATGCTCAGTTCCTCTGGATGTCTACAGATCTATTGAGACATATCAGCGCTTTTCTGCACATAGTCAGTGTTGTTTATCTTTTTCACCGTTATCATTAACCTCCAACATTTGGCTCATTTTAATGTTTGTGTTGTTGACTATGGAACAATTGTGTGCTATAGTTTGTGTATGATTGACAGTCGAGGCTTTGCAGGTGAATCAGAAATCTGGGGCTCAAATACATGTGCTGTCAAACACTTGAGATCAGAGCTTAGTGAATTTCCTCGTCTTCATTACTGAAAGATACAGGATTTCTGTATGTGTAATGATTGCACATATTTGAGTGACTGTTTACTGAACACTGATGTGTTCGCTGGAAGTTTTTATTTTTATCTATAAGTTACAGATTGCGGCTTTAAAATTTCCTATGACCTTATATGGTGCAAAGGCGTTCATTCGGTGAGGCGTGATTGGCGGCTTTCTACGTCAATCATGCTAGACCCGTACGCATGCGCACTCGAGCTATGACAATTGTTGATAATCAACAGGAGTTATTTTTTGCATTGGAGTGAAATAATTTGACGACAGGCGCTTCCTCTGCGGCCCTTCCGATCACCCCACAACCAACATACAACACCGACGTGCATGAAGGGCTGATGGAAAACCCAAGAGATATGGTAGGAGAGAGATCTTTAACCCGCTTCCTTGATTTAGCGTAGTTAGCGGCTAGCAGTGTTAGCCGTCCTCTTTGTTTTGGTTGTCAGAGCCAGATGCGTATGTTTACATACAGCACAATATTTCTTCTCGTGAAATCATCTACAATAGTCTGTATTTTCTGTAACGGCTCATGTACGCCAGCTGTCTCAATCAATGTTGCAAATACAACTGAGTTCTGTGTGTGTTTAGTACAGCTAACCCCCCTCGCAGGCCCATGTATGTGTACATGTTTGTGTTTATGGCTGTGTTTCAAATGAGAGCAAGTTAACAGCGTTTCTGAGGGATTGTAGACTGGAGTAATACTTTTTCATGGAAGATTTGAAACGCATTCATAATGCCGTACGGGTCGCCAGTGGAGTAGTTTGAAATATGTGTGTTTGTGTTTTGATGGTTTATGTGTATTTAGAAGCTTGAGTTATAGTCGACAGACACTTTGTGACGGATGACGGTGATGTAAATATTTGGGGAAGGTGTTTGTTAATGAGGACATGGGGCGTGAAATGTGTTCAGGTGAGATCTGAAATGATTCATTTGAGAATCAGGTCACAGTTGTTTACTGCACCAGTCCACTGATCCAGCACAGACAAATTAACGTGTTTTATTATGCTTATAAGATTGTGGTTTCACTGTCTTTAATATCTTTACTCAGGTGTGTCTGTGTGTATTACGGGTCTATAAGAGAGTTTTAATTGTTGTCTTCTGATGTATCTTCTGTTCACTGGCTCATGTCACGCAGGCTGAGCACACCCCCCGCTCAGAGCGGAAGAGAAGAGATTCCTTCGGGATGTTTGATGGCTATGACAGCTGCAGTGATGACAGCAGCAGCAGCTCTAGCTCGGAGGAGAGCGAGGACGAGGTGTCGGGCATCTCCTCCAGTCTGCCCATCATCAAAAACAACGGGCAGGTGTACACCTATCCTGATGGAAAAGCAGGAATGGGTTAGTCATTTTCATAGCAAGTGGCGTCC
>JAZGTJ010019659.1:0-10791 GCA_036877575.1 Botia almorhae | reverse complement strand
GGAGTCAGGAATGCTAAGATAAACCGTCATGTCCTGTTCCAATAAAGACGTAACTTGCCTGAATTAAATACAGCCACTAATGAGCGTCTATATGCTCATCATTTCTCTTGTGAAGTCGCTTCCATTTTGCTGTTCACTCATCGGGTTGATGCTCATGAAATGCTCCAGCACAGCCACCGCATATAACTTTTAACAAGATTCACTAAAACACCCCGAATTATATTAACATTAACTAACCATCATTCCGCTAATAAACATCTTCTAAATAAATATAACTAAAAAATTTAATGCGCTTTGTCAGCACGCATTTCATAACCTAGAACAACAAAAACGTTTTTTTTTCAAAAACTAATTGTGATATAACATATCAGAAATGCAATAAAAACAATGTTTTGTTTGTTATATTTCAATTTTTTTATATATATTAAAACGGTTTGTTCAGTTCAGTGGTCTTGTAATCATTGTGTCAAAAACAGAAGTATAATAGTAAATAAATATCGGTAATGAATATCGGCTACCGGGCACACAAGCGTGCAAATAATTGGTATCGGTAATAAAAAATCAATATCGGTCGATCACTAATTACCATGTATTCTATATATTTCAATTTTCTTTTTGTGCTATCTTTGTGCTATCTTTTATATCTTTTATTAGTATAGCTTTTTGGCATAAATGTAACACTGTGAAAAGTGCTATATAAATACAATAAATTGATTGATTTGAAATGTTTCTCAGTACACAAGATTTCTAAACTTAATGTGAAAAAAGTGAACATGCTGCACTCATTGGGTAATGACCCATTACCCCAATTTACAAGCAAATCAAATTAATACCACCTCTTTTGCAGTTTGTGTAAAATGGGCACACATTATAAACTGAATTGCTCTGGGACTGGCACTGAAAACACTGTATTATGAGTCCTATGCATGTATGCTTTGCGTATGAACAAGGCCTTCATTTTGAATCATGCAGTACACGTAGATCATGTATTTATTTAATTAAATTACAGCCTTTAGTGGTTTACACAAAGGCCATACAGTACAATGACAATTATTTATGCACCCCTAATAAATGCATATATACATACTTTATACTATATACATAAACTACATGGCCAAATGCATATGGACAGCTGAACATCACACCCATATGTACTTGTTGAGAAATTTCAAAATTATGTTTATTAACAGAGTGTTAATGCTTTGTGTCCACTAGATGTTTGAACATGGCTGCAGGAATGTAGCAATGAGTTTAGGCATTAGAGTTTAGACCGTGGTAGGGCTTGGCTGGCAGTTGGTGTTTAAGTTATCCCAAAAGTTATCCCAAGTTATCCCAGACAGACAGATGGAATATCATATAGCCAGGTATTAACAACATCTTCCTTGTTTAGGGATGTGAAACTTACCAGTGATGTGTCTATGCCATGTTTCAGTTCCTTGACTGAGAGAGAGTGTGTTCTGATGGTCTGCCTGACCACCTCCAACAGTCACCTGTCAAGCAAAACACACAATAAAAAAAGTGCACACACATCTATCATCCACCAAACTACACGTAGGCACTCACATACACAGAATAACCCACAACCCAAGACAGAGGTAAAAAAGTCACATACATGCATTTGAGTCTACACGTTCTGTGTGGCCATGTGCAGACACACCTGCTCCTTTAATAAATAACAGAAAATTTCATTTGAATTTCATTGATGATTATGGTGAGACATTCTGGTGAACATCTGTGAGGTGGTATGCAGGCTTGGATATGTGTGACTTTCTGTTTTTACTATTGTGAACAGACGGAACTGCATGCAAGTGTTTGTGTGTGAACGCAGGCCTGCCTGCCTGTAACATCATTGTTCCTGTTTTTCCTTTTCTTACAACCCACTCTCTTTCCTCCCTCATTGTTCCCTCCCTTTGTTCTTCACTGATTTTCTTTCATTCTTTCTCTCTCTGTCTTTCTGCAGTGGTGCCAGTTGGCACAGTGCCAGGGAATGCTGATATCAGCTGGTAGATTGGGGCCTGCCAGCATGAAGAGGTGAAGAGAAAAGAAGAAAGACAGACAGGCGTGAGAAAAAGAAGACGGGAAAATTATAATTGAATAACACAAATACTCTGAATGCAGCATATTTGATGAGTAAATATGCCAAGAAACAGGACACAGTGTTCAGAGGATCCTACGATCACAAGATCCTATGATCTGTTTGGTCTGCTGGCATTATTATCATGTAAGTATTGTCATGGCAATGCACTTTTATGCCACATTCGTGTCTGACCAACCCTTTTATGTCAAATTTGGATGGATGGAGAGAGTGACAAGGTGCTAGACAGAGGGAGGAGAGATGAAGGCAGGAGAGTGATAAAGCAGCATGCGCAAATAATGCATATACACACACACACACTCAATATGACAGCTAGTCACTGGATGATTCATGCATGCTAAACACCTTTGTCTAAAAGGCCACATGCTACACTCCCTGTACCAGCACACACAAATGCACGCGTGCCTGTGCACTAGTGTCTTCATGTGCTCAAATATATATAACTAGTTCATGATTTGTATGTAATAGAATGCATATATAATATGGTATAAACAAAAGAATGAGATAAGAGATATTTCATTCGGAAGAACCGTATGGATGCGTTGCATTCCATTCCATACTCTTTCTGCAAAGATCAGATCTGTCCACAATGTCAAGCAGATCTTGAATGAGATTGACTGATTTTTGCATTATCTAAGTATCACAAATTAGGTTTATTAAACACATTACAAAAACACTTAAAATACAGTCACATTTCCAAGAATATTAACATGTTTGACTAAAATGCAATTTAACTCTCTCTGAGACCTGAGACCTTGTCCACACAAACACATTTTTGTATAAAAATGTGTAAGTGTGTGGATGAGAAACTTTTGCAAAACGCTTGAAAACCCTAGTATGGACAGAGTGTTTTGAATGAAAGTTAAAAATTAGTGCAGTCGTAGCCTAAGAAACCTTTTACAAAACTCTATATGACTAAACAAGCACTTAAGTTATCTTTAACAAAACAGAGCTCATCTTAAAGCAGAGTTTTATTCTGTAGCTTTGAGCACCTGAAACAACCTCTCCTGCCTTTAGTGTTAAAACACACTGGGCCTCCAACAGTGAAGCCATGAAATGCATCTGAAGACTAAAATACACACTGAAAGAGTTTAGACACAATGGCCTTTAATGTGTGAGAAAAAGGAGAACAGAAAAAGACAGAAACAGTATCTATTGTGTGTAAGCATGTGCACAAACTACAGGGATGAAGTGCACTTTACATTTCCTGTCTCTGAGAGCAGGATTTCTAGGGTCAGCGTGTTTCTATGTGTGCGATCACACAACAAATGCCCACAGATGCATTCAATTTCTGTTTCTAACCCTGACCTGAACTTTATCTTTTTTAGCACCCACCAACCTCACACATACTCCATATAACGTTCTCCTTTTCATGTCCTCTCAGGAGTCAAAATTCCAATTTATCTGCTTCCAACCCCTTGAATGTTCTCTATGTGCCCTCCCAATATCACAACCTTGTTGTCACAAAAACTTGTAGCTGTACTGGTCAAGTTCACCTGTAGATCCAACTTTAAAGTTCATGCTTAAAATATTCTCATTTAGATTATAGAGAGTTTTGACAGTAGAGATGTTAAGTGAGTTTTTCTGTAAGGCTGTGTGCAACAAGTGCTCTGAAGCCGTGTAGAATGTCTGCCTTCTGCTGTCTGAACACAGACAGAATACCAAACAGCACAGAGAGTGAGTGTTGAATCTGCATGAATACCAGAATTGAGTGAGCCCTTCTAAATTTGAATCTGACATATAAATGTATATAGACTGTACTTATAATACAAGTTACTGACTCTGGGACCTGCATGCAGTAATCTTACAGCATTCTGATAGTGCTCCTGTAGCTGAGGTGGTAGCATTAGTGATGCAAAGTGTTGTGGGTTTGATTCCCAGGGAGCACATGCTGACAAAATGTATAACTTGTAGGACAAATGAATAAATCACATCAATCTGGCAGTGTTATATTCTATAAGCAAACAAGCAAACCATTGCTTGAAATTCTTTTTTTTTTCAAAATAAAAAAAAACTACTTTTTTATTTTTATTTTATCTAATGCCATTTACACATGGAATGTGGTTTAAGTGTCCAAATACTTTTGGGGCCACTGTATGTATGTGAACAGTAAGGTAGTGACATCAGCTACTCTACGACTGTCAAACAGATGCACACATAATTGACAACCTGTTATCTTTTATATGAAAAATAAATATTACTTATTTAAGGTAAAATAAGTCATTTTACTTACTTAATTTAAATTAAGCTATTATTTACAAGTCTTAAATATGTGAAGGTTTTTCAAATAAATATGTTTGGTCTGTTGAGTCAATGCAGTTTACCTAGGTGATGCTTTTGAACACTGTTTGTGTATGTATGCCACATAGACTCTATTTTAACCTGTTTGTTAAGGCATTAACCTGGTAACAGGTTCATCACTCAGTAGGTTAAGAATTACAGCGAGATGACATCACTGTTTCAGATGTGATACCTGCAGCCTGTTTTGTCTACTGTCAAATCTGCTTGTAAAAGTTGTTTACAGTTGTTTTGCAGCACCACCCATCGTCTCCAGCCCAGCCACATCTCTGCTCCTCTGCCCTCTAATCCTTCAGTTCTGGTATCATGCGAGCACATTCAGGACAGAAAATAAACGCTTTTGTGCCAATGACACCAATCTATACTGGACAAGTTTAGATTTAGGGGGCAGATTAAAATGACTGAATATACATAGTTTTCTTTTTGTAAGGATGTGTTTGTAGGACACGAGATAACCCGCGCGTCTCTGATCTGGAGTCAAATTTCCTCGCGTGATGTGCGTCAGTAACGCGCAACCATTTTCAGTCGCCTTCTCTCCCGCGGCCATCTCAATTAAAAAGCCACATTAATGAAATAAATAAATAAATGCTCGCAAACAGCCGCTCGCGCGTGCCGACATTCACTAGACGCGCTCGGTTAATTCGCCACGTACGGCGGTAACGGCAATCGTATGAAGCAAATATAGTTTAAAGATGTTGCGCGCGGCTCCATTTTCTTCTTTATTTTCTTTCAACAAAAGAAAACGGAAGGGGGTAAGGACCGCCATCGCGGGGTTTCATTTTGAAATGTCCTACCAATCTCGCCACCATCATGACAAAAAGGCTGCGCACTTGTAAAGCAGTTTCATGGCCATTTGCTGAACTGGTTCTTCAGTGAGTCGTGGGTTTTGCGCGAAGATGAGTTATGATGAAGGCATCTGTGAGGTGACGTTAGGACAGAGTGTGGCACACGTTATTGCATCAACAAGCTATAGATGCTTTCGCGTTGTTTAAAATTATGAAGTACTACCGCGGCATGTACAAAACCCAGCGCAACAGTTCGTCCTACTACTATGACAAGGTAGATCTGCGGTACCGAGTTACGCATTGTATATGAATGCGGTATTTATTTCGAGCATTACCTTTAAAGTGAAAAGTGGCGCAAAAGAAAGACAATATTCAGCTTTCAAGTCTTAAACTTTTAAGAGTGATGTCTAAAATTGCGTTCAGCCAACCAGAAAAAACGAAACATTATTTCGAGCATCTAGTTACTGTTACTTCAGATCACTTTCCGCGCACATGACAGAGACTCTAAACCTTCAAGGCCTTTAAAAACTAAAGTTGCATTTTTATGCTGGAGTCTCGCGTCTCTTTCACAAACACTCTTTTTCTTTCTCTCTCTCTCTCATACACACACTGGCAACATACGAGATAAAGTGATAAAGTGTATGTATGCGGGAACATGTATGATGCGCTCTAAAAGAGACGCACGAGACACCGATCAATGTCGCGATGTATGTCGAGGTGTAAAGGCGGCACATATTCCGTATCAATGGCTCTTGGTTACCCGGATCAGACCCCCCCAAAAAAGTCGTCGTCGGATATTTGTGGTGTATAAATGCTACAACAGTCGCTCTCTATATGTCTAAAACTGCATGTAAAGCGCCTTACCAGCGACAAATGTGCATAAATTCTAATCGTTAAAATAGCAGATTAGCTGAATTATTTAAAATGAATCTGATATTTTGTGATGAAAGTAAGGCTGAATGTACTTACGGGAGAGGCGGCGAGGAGATTAATGACAACACACGTCATGATTACGTTTCACTTGAATTAAATACGAGTTAGGGAAAAAATGGAAATCGGGGGTAGTTGTACACAAGCATAAGCCGATGCCCCCTCCCTCTGCCCTCTATCTTCTCCCTTCATTCCTCACACGTCTCTCTCTCACACGCCCGCGTTTTCCTTTACAGATCCATTTATTGTGCAGTCGTGAGTAAGTGAATGAGAGAGAGGCGGGGGCTGTGTTGCAAATGTATATATAATCTCACAGGCACCATTTTAAAGCGATCTATAGATTTGCAGGATAGACTCTGAAACGCCGCACGCGCGCGTACACATCATGTGTGGGTGTCTCCCGGTTAGCGGCTTTAAAAATACAAAAAACTTGTCTAAACACTCCTCTACAGTGCTGCAAAGACTCGAAAAGACGTTGATGTTTGGTGTTTTGAGTTTTGTTTTGAGACCTGTCTTAGAGACCGTTGTAATAGTATTGCGCGCTGGAGGAGAAACTCGCGCTCCACGTGGAGAGCTGTGCAGGTGCGTGCGCGAGGCACTATCCCATCCGCTGCTTTACTTCTACATTAAGTAGAAGAATAAGTCTTTCAGCTCTTCATACACACACACACACACACATTTATGATTGAGGCTTACAACCTTAAGTCCTAATTGGATGCTGTGCATTAACAACTGTTTTTGACGATTTGTATGATGATGATATTTTTTGAGGGATCTTCATATGAGCACGTCGCACTGTCATGTGCTTATTCCACCAGTGAGCAAGTGAATGTGTGTGTTTTTGTTGTGTATGTAGTGTTTCATACAGTAATATCATCACCCGCCCTCAACGCTGTGATTGTCTTGTACACAGAAGCACAAAGGCAGCAATTAATATGCAGAGAGTGAGTGAGACGGAGACAAAACACATGCAGAGGTGAGGGGGAAGAGATGGCACAAGAGAAAGAAAGTGGAGATAAAATGACAGATAAAAAGAAGGAAAAGAGAAAGACAGGAGGTGGTCTGACGGGGAGATTAAATGTGATGTTAGAGAGAAAGAAACAGATAGATGGATGGAGAAAGAGCAGGGGGACTGACACTGGATCAATGCGTACATATTTAGTCAAATATTGAAGGATCCATTGGGTGAGGATAGAAAGAGAGAGGGGTTAAAGGGGTGGAGTGATGTGGCATTGGCTGCTGTCTCTGTCGCAGTGTCAGGGTATTGATACTGTAATATTGCCATGACAATAGCACAGAGGCAACGGCCATGATGACACCCAGCTACACAATGCAGCTGCAGTACTGAGGGCAGTGAGGCATTACACAGGGCAGAGCAGGAGAGAGAGAGAGAAAAAGAGAGACAGCGAGACGGGGGTGGAGGGGAAGAGGGCAGGTACATGTCTGCTGCATTCATGAATGTATGTTCATATGAATGTATAAATGTCTGCAGAAGATTCACATGGCCAGACATCAGCTAGAATTTAAACATCTGCAGGTCTACTGGACTGTATAAATTCAGGTTTACTCAAAAAAGAACTAGTAATAAAAAAAATATTTAATAAAAATTAAAAACAATTCAAACACAAATATTTATGACCAAATGTGTGTTAGACAGGAAAGGGAAATAGTTCTAAGACGTGACAGGCTGGCATTTTAAACCCGAGTCCTTGTTGTTATGAGCTCAGACAAACAACTGCATTATTATTGTGCTATGTTGTCATGACTATTTCAAACCACTTGGTTCACAATGCACTTCATTCCTTTTTGGTCTAATTTTCGTTGTATGACATATGTCTGAAGCACTGTCTTAA
This sequence comes from Botia almorhae, assembly GCA_036877575.1. Classification (NCBI taxonomy): domain Eukaryota; kingdom Metazoa; phylum Chordata; class Actinopteri; order Cypriniformes; family Botiidae; genus Botia; species Botia almorhae. The sequence continues at coordinate 2,830 of JAZGTJ010019659.1, read as the reverse complement.
GAAGACAAATGGCCGCTTATCGGCACATAAGTCAGTCTGAGTGACTGGCATCTTTCTCTCCTTTTAATGTATGCTTCCCCTTGCTCATCCTATCCCTCCCTAATATGATGTAAAAACTAATCACATGCAAATTTCTGTTGTCCCGGTAACATGGCTGAAAAATCCCTTTGATGTTTCACCCAACTCATTCTCTCCATGTTCCCTTTTGTTCACCCAAGCCTTGCTGCTTCGTCAACACCCGCTAATCTTCACACCATATTTCTCCCCCTCACTGTTTTCTTTACCTTCCACCCCCCATTCTCTCCCTCTCTTCACATTTCTGTCAAGACAGAAAACTTCTATGCCCTCAGTCATACCTCTCTCACACTCTGCGTCTCCCTCTCTCTCAACATGCCCCTCACTTGTCTGTCTCATTCTTTTGCTCTTGTTCTCTGTATCCCCTCTCTGTGCCTCTCTGTCTGTCCCTCCTTCATTTCCCATCATACCATCTACTTTCTTTGCCCCCTTCTCTCTCTGCACTCTTTTCATTTAAAAATGCGATCCTTTCTGTTGGTCACTGTGGCTGCCATTTTCAGCTTGCCAGTAATATTGTTAAGTGTGTATCCCATAATGCTCTTATATGCACTAAATGTCATCAGACTAAAATGGCTGCAGGTAGAAAAACAACATTTGAAAAACAACAAATGTATTATTCACATAAACAGAAATAAACCAGTTAAATACAACATGCATTTTTTTGCATTAAACTATATTTTTAGCTGAAAGATGTGGTGTGACGGTGTAGATTTTTCATGTTGTCTGTGATGATAATGTTGGATAAAGCTGGATATGGTTTAATCTTTATGAAAATTGGAAATAATGTTTTTATATTTGCAAACTACTAATCGATTGTTAATGACACCTATTCACAATTAAGCAAATAAGATAAGCAAAATATTCTTTTTGTGAAACATTTTTGGTCGGAAGGTTAATTACAGTGATTGCGATTTTATGTTATTAAAACTTAAATTGACCAAATAAATTGAAAATATGCTTAAATTCTATAAAACACAGAAGGAAAAAACATATTAATTTTAACTAATTTTATCCATTTATCATAGAAAAGTCTGTGTAGGGGACAAGTCTAAAATAATTATAATGTAAATGTATTTAACATTGCAACAATCAAGCAGACACATTAGAGAAAATTTAAAGTGACTATAATGTCTCATTGGGTAGTGTCTGTGTAGTGTCCATGGTGGAGAGTATTTTTGTTCTGAATGTTGCTTTAGAGCCACATTCAATCGCACAGGTTCAGGTTTATTTCCCTCATACACAGCTGCATGTCCCTCTCACTAACTGAACCCATCCTCTGAACAACCCAAATTATAGAGGAACTCAATGCATGAAGCCTCTAACACAGGCAGATTCCTGTTTTTAGCAACGTGGCAAATTTTTATTGCTCAGAGGTTTGCTCTTATATAGTTTGTGTGACTGTCAACTCAACTGTCTCAGATGTTTCTCCAAACATTCCTTGGGGGAAATAAAAATAGACAATAATGAGTCAACTGTTGACATACTGTACAGTAAGAACAGTGAGAAAAGCACAAGTTTTTTTCTGAAACTCTGGAGCTGACATATATCAGGAGATATCAGCGCATCTCTATTTGCTTTAAACGTGACTGCTGTCTATGAGAAACAACTGAGATGTTAAAGAGATTTCTTTTGCCCTGGGAGACTATCAGCACGTTAAACTCAATTAACAACTTGAAAACTCTTTAGATGAAGGCAACTAAAAGCAGGCTGTTGTTTAATCAGTAAAAGAAACACAGAAGCACACATTTCTAACCATCTAAAATATGCAACACAAGACAGATGAAGTTTATAAAGGATGATTTTCAGAGCTCATAAATTCAGAAGTGGATTACAGTGGCCAGAGTCAAAGCTGAAGTCAGTTTTTATTGTTTTAAGTGGATTAGCATTTTAGCATCTAACACACTTAAAGACTGTACAGTAGGGGTTTTGAAAGACGGGGAGCCAGAGCATGCCAGATGAGGCACGCATAAGAGTAAAAACAATTAGTGACATTTGTTCACACAGCAGCAGAATATGCGTATTTCAGACCTTAATATAGTGATATATTTTACAAAAATATTTACAAACAGATGCTTTGTAATGTTATGCACAGTCGATCTTCTAATCAAACAGATGCTCTATGGCGCGGTATTACACCCGTTTCAGACAGCTGGAGATGATTCTCTCCTGCGCTGGTTGACTGCATCATTCAGAAAAACATAAAGAGTGTTGAGCTTTTAATCTGCCTGTAACTCACAATACACAGACGACAAAGAGAACAAAAGTGATGTGGATTAAACAAATCAATATTAACTACATTTAAAGCAAAACAAGCTTTTTGGAGAGGAAGTATAAACCAATAACGCCGTTTCAAAATAATGCAAAACAAACTTTTAAGGCGATCATTATCTTGGTGGTGTACAGACAGCTGCAGTTCAGCGGTGCGCTGCAAACGCTGCCAGTGTGAAAGCACAACATGTCTGCCACAAGCGCTCTGTCTGTCGCATGTGGTGTGAAACTGGCGTTATGTAGTGCAACAGAGCAACAGCAAATCACCTGTATAAAAATACAGCTTATCGCATCTGAGTATTGTGTTTTGTAATGTGGGGCTCACAGACTCAAACTCGGTTCTCTGAAAACATTGAAAGTGTAAATGTTGTCAAATGCACATCGCTCATTAATGTGGGGATGTTGGCATATTAATTAACAGAAGACCTTCTGATGATTTTTGACTGGGATGGACAGTACGTCATTTTATATGGAACTAGCATTGTTT
>JAZGTJ010019658.1:0-10792 GCA_036877575.1 Botia almorhae | reverse complement strand
TTGGAACAATTAACACGTAAATCCTCAGTCTTTTATTCACATCAACAGTAGGACACTTCAATTACCTGCTTTAAACAGGTTTGACTCTGTTTACAGTGTGCATACTGCTACAGTAACATTTTTGAATATCTGATTCAGGAAAACTAATCAGTATATAAGGCATCAACGCGGAACACTGAGACAGTGATGTAACACAGAAGCGTTTACAGACATCTGGATGTGTATGACACTCTTGAGTCCCCATAGTGTGCATTAAACAAAAAAACAAAAAAACTTTAAGGCTAAAATAATAATTAAGCTCAGGCTGTTGTTTCCATAAATTGTTTCAAACAGGAAGTCCAGACTTGACTTTAGACACATGACGTGTGGGTGTCATGGCGTCATCGCGCGTGTACACGTCTAATCCGTTTCCTGTGTACACAGAAAGCTCATCTGTGCTGCCGACACCGTTGTTGATTTCTAAGGGATGAAATGGGCAGAGAACGTATTAGCTAGAACTACAGAGAAAGGTTCAGAGAGGACAAAGATCCTCTAGGGGCTGATGGGAGTCTGTATTTAAAGGGGCCATACATTTAAAAACATACTGCGAATACATACTGTATTTCAATACAATTTATTTACATTTATATTTATGCATTTGGCAGACGCTTTTATCCAAAGCGGCTTACATTGCATTATACTCTACATTGTTTCTTAGTATGTGCAATCCCTGGGTTCGAACCTATGACCTTGGCGTTGTTAACACCATGCTCTAACCAGAGCTACAGGAAAGCTTACAGGAAAGAAACATTTCGTATTTTTACATTTCATATTTTTTATGAATTATTTCTTCCTCTGAGGATAAACACTCTCTAATCTTAAAACAGGCTGTGTAAGATTTCTCAAAACAATCCACTCAGAAATGCGTTTCTAACATTTATGAGTCTAAAAATGGAGTGATTTTCTTCAATGGTTAATTAGCCAGCAAACAACAGTGACCTCACGAGTCTCACCTGAGAAGATGAGTTTCTCCTTCATGTGGTTCACATCACAGCTCGGCCGACGGACCACAGCACTCAGCATGATCTGCTCGGGGTTGTAGCTGCGTATGCCACTCATCTTCCACCTGAGGAACCAAGAACACACAATCCTGCTCATTTCTGAGGCTCTAAACTAAAAGTTCTAGAACTTTCTGGAACAACTTAAACAATTTGTGTTAAACTAACTGAATCTTGAGATGTTCCCTCAACAATATAGTTTATGACAAAGTGAAGTAAAAAACAAATGGGAATTACAGGAATACAGAACCAGTGGTAACGAGCACAACTAATATATATAATACAAATATATAACAAAAAACAGGCAGATGGAGAAAGACACACGATGAGGTAAACAGCACCACAAGCACCTCACAGCACATTCAAAGCTTGCTGTTCCTGGAACAGCTCCTGCTTGTTACCTGATCAGGTGGAAGCTGAGCGATTTCAGCGTGCAGCGCGGGACAGACGCATGCAAGCGCGAAAGAGAGACAGAAATGAGAGGAAGAGAGAAATTGCGAGAGAAGAAAAAGCAGTCAGTTTAAAAGCAACCAGCTGCCGGCGCAGATCCAGCGGGCACATGCAAACTTACTCAACAATAAACAGAGTTAATACTGATCTAAAATCAGACAGCTGATATGAAGTGTGTGTGAACGCAGAGCAAAAGAAGCTCATGACAGTTCAGAAGACTTTGTTGCAGAGAAGCATTTGTTGTCCCTTCAGTATTAAAAATGCACTTACTTTTGAAATATGAAAATGCCAATGACGATCGCTAAAGAGATGAGATCTGATGTGACCCATATCAGCCCATACTCATCTGCACTCTACAAAACAGCAAGACATGTTATAGCAGCAAACCACCACTAGATGGCAACATAACTACAAACAGCAGCCAGTGAGGGACAAGTACAAGTAAAAAATTGGGATGAGAGACCTTGGCACAAAGAGGGAGAGGGAGAGAGAGGTCCGTACCATGATCCAGACAGGATTAGGCACTTTCTTTAGGATGTGTGGCGCATCAGAGGAAACCGACTGGACTCCGCTGCACCACATGAGTGAATAAAGCCACGGCTCATTTACTGGGTACACATTTACACTCACATTACTTCCAGAAAACTGCCTGCTCACACACACACACACACACACACACACACACATACAAGTACATGTGGTTACTAAAGGCATTACAGAACAGATGTTTATAAGGGTGCGGTAACTGTAAAATGCTCTCAGTGTGATATTCAATCCAGCTGATGGTGAGGGGGTGCACACCTGATATCTTGAGCTCTGGCCTGGCTGTAGTGAAGGGTCAGGATGCTGATCCCTCTGTCTCTCAGCTCAGACACCGGAAGTTTCTCATCTGACGTCTGCTGCAGGAGAGGAACCGCTGCTCGAACCTTCTGCCTGTACCAGTCAGGAGTCCACATCACCTACACACACACACACACACACACGATAGGGTTTTATTTATACGATGATTTAAAAGCTTGTTTCCTTATGGGGACCTCAAAAACATCCCCACGAGGTCAATATGCACTGGTGGTACTATACTTGTGAGGACATTTGGTAACCATAATGTACTCAGTACAGTACACACACACACACACACACACACACACACTATAAACAATGATAAGGACTTTTTCTGTAATGATCACTATTAGAAACATTACGAAAATTTGTCTGGAAATAAGATTTAACTTACACATCATCTTTATAAGTAAACATTTTGGTCACTAAATGAGTTGATCTGTGGTATTTCATAGAGTTGATGACTTAACTATTATTCTTAAATGAGAAGTTTCAAAAATCCTAAAACAGAGCTGGAAAGAAAGACTTCTGTATGTTTTAATGTTTACGTTCAGCATGATAGTGCAGTTCAAATAACACAGAATTCACCACACTCTGTGTGTTTGGTGTTCTCACCTGTTCTGGTTGGATACTGGATCTCTGAATTACTTTCAGAACATCACTGACCCAGAACTGGTGTCTGGGGTGATGGGGTGGAGGACGGCGCAGGCTGAAGATCACAGAGCGGTTTGCTCTAGCAGCCAGACGCAGCAGCTCCGCGAGGCTACACACCGTCTGATTGGCTGTACGGTTCCGGTCCCTCTCTGACATGAATTGCACTGTCCAGTATGGGTCATCCTGAAGGCCAAAAAAGACCAGAAGTTTATATCTCAGACACACAGGTATAAACTCATATCTGAGCAGGTAGAAGACAGAGGATTTGTTTACCTACCCTGAGGAACCAAAGTCCAGCATTGAGACTACGGATCTCGGTCCAGTTAAAGAGCGAGGCATCGTTGTTCTGACGAGCAGGAAACAGTTTGTCCACATTGGTGGTCCTGCGTAGGGTTCGGTCCCTCATCAGGAAGGGCACTCCATCCAGACTGATGAGAGAGGTGACCAATCACATTAGAGACTCATTAGCAAACGCCAGCTGATATTTTGACGTGATAAATCAGAAATTTTATCAAATAATTTTGTGCACAAAATATTTACAACATGTAATAGCATAAAATTCCACATAACAAGTGTTTGAGAAATCTATAAAGTTGCAGAGTACCAGCAGTCTCCAAAATAAAAACTTTCTAGCAGGGTAAAAGTATCACTATGGAAACCAGATTTACTGCAGGTTGATTTGCTAAAGGTTTGTTCCAGAATCAAAGTGTTGACCAATCAGCTTGCAGCTCAGTCAAAAAAAAAACAGTGATGTCATTCTGATGGCTAGGACATGAGGAAGGTTACATCATTATAAAAAGATTACAAAGAGAAAGAAAATTGGTACCTGATAACAACATCAGCTTCCAGGGCGCTTACTTTGTGTTGCAAAGCTTTACTATAGGACATAATAGTGTGCTCAGGAGCAAGCTGAAACAGAGAGAGAGACACAGAGAGAGAGGGAGACACACACAGAGAGAGAGAGAGAGACAGAGACAGTGTGTAATGAGAATTACACTGTTAACATGTCTTAGAACTTTAACCTGGATTGTAATTCCATAAACATGTGACCCAAAAACATGTCATGCCATCACGTCTGTCTCACCATTGGAGCTCCACGACGACCAATGACAGTAGGGCGGGGGCCGAGCTTGGACCGGTCCATGATACAGGGGGAAGAGATGAAGAGCGGAACCAGACAGAGAACCAGGAGAACACTCACATAAACCACAAGAATTGAAACCTGGAGTCCTGGACACACACATATTTATCCAAATGAGGACCTTCCATAGTTTTATTGTTTTTATACACAGCTAGTTATAGCTGTGTGTGTGTGTGTGTGTGTGTGTGTTTACCTAACAATATATAATACATATATATGGTTAGGTAATATATGGTTTTATATATATATAAAACTGCTACATTAAAATGACAAACACATTATCTGTTTTACAAATAATGATAAAATCAGGGGGTGTTATTTTATAGGGGCTTCTGATTTCAGCATGTGCGTCTTTGACCTCATCTGCTTCTTACCACTCACGTGACCTTAAACTCACTTGATCTTTCCCCTCGTAGCACCTGACCAGCGACGACCCACCCTAATGCTGTGAACACAGCTAGAGCTCCGATGTGCAGGAACGGCCCTGTGAACTACCCCAGCAGAGACACAAACGGAAATAAGACACTCTCCAATATCACATCATGTTGAACACATCACCTCATAATCAGAAGAAACAAGGGTGACCCAACCTGGAGAGAAATGACCACGATGTCCCACTCATCCGACCAAAAACCATCGATGGACACAACTCCTGTGATAGCGGTGAGCAAAACAACTAAAACTCCCACCTGTGGGAGATGAAACACAACCAGTCAATGTAAAACCAGTCAGACCATTACAGGCTACTACCTAAAAGAGTTGCTATCGTACCTTATGGAGCCAATACAGTTTTAGCTGCTGCCCCAGTGCAATGTGACACAGAGCAAGAATCTGGAGGGGAAAAAATGTATACATTCCGTACCGTGAATTTTTCATTTGTGTTTCGCACGTGTAAGACAAAGCGATTTGAGAGCAACGTCAAAGATTTTCAGGAATTTTAATTTTAAATTATAGAATGGCTGGGAATACATGGAAAACTCGTGGAATATAGTGCCTCTTTTTTGTTGCTTTATTTAATAATTAAAAAGCCACTGAGAGTTTAAACTGCTGCTCTCTGTGTTTCACACGAGTGTGCGAGAAGATCACTCACTATTAAAAATGCAGTGTAAATAAATCCAGTGAGTGTTGTGGCGAGAATCGGTAGTGTTCCATCCTTCCAAACGCCAGAACGATTATATAACAACCTGCAAAACACACAAAACCAACAAGAGTTGCTTACACACAGCACCAGGAATAAACCTTACCATGTCTATTCCACAGAGCATTATTTTTTAGGTAGTGTAGGCAATTTTAAAGAGACTAGCGATAGCAACCTAGCTTTGAAAGCATAAGATTCCAGTCTCCTCTCAAAGCGCTCTCCAGAGAGCATGACCCTCCAGTAATGCGCAAATACATAGTCTGACAGGCAAGTAGGACATCCTATCATTGCATTCAGACCGAATGCAATGATTGGATGATCACTTTATGGTCCTGTGCCTTCCACAGAAGATATATATTAATATTAATATATTTAGACCACTTAGTGACTGCTATCAGGATGTAAAGAGACATTTAACCAGCCTAGCGAAAAAATTTTCCGGACAAGAACGCCTACCTTGCCTTTAAATGTAATCCTGGGAGGTTATGCAATACATTTATTTTGACTACATCTAATTGTAGATCTTGCCATTAAACTTCGGCAAACTCACAGAACCTGTTCCAGCATGAAATAAACAAGAAAAAGGTTGATTTGTGCCAAGAGCACACAGCAGGGTCTGGAGTTAATGGCCCGCTGGATTCATCGCTAGCTCAGCAGGTTCCTCCAAACACTGGGCAGAACTCACCAGTTAAACTCGTTGTAATCATTACGAGCTTCCCACCAGAAGTACGACCAGACGAGGAGCAGCAGAAATGAACAGCACAGAAGGAAGAACCATAAACATTCCCACTGAAAAACAAAAACAGGAAGTGATGTCACCACAAACACACATTTCTCTGCACACAGTACAGAGTGTAGAGTTGTGGAGATTTGTCATCATATTATATCTCTTTATTGTATTCAAATGTTGCCGGGTCACTGAGGTCAAATAACTTTTAAAAGCACCTAATAATATGTTATTACGAAAAGTGTGAACTTCTAACCAACAACTAATACGCTTAAGAACAACATGCCTTAAGTTTAATTAAATTTCTTAACCATGGAAACATCCCCAACAAAATTACTGTAAAACGTGCAGCTCAGCAAATGTGTGTGTGTGTGTGTGCGTGTGAGAGAGAGGGAGAAAGAGAGAGAGAGAGAGATTGCCTGGAACAATGTATTGTTTCCTGGGAGACCAGGCACGATCACTGTGGAAAACTGAGGGGGCGGAGCTTTTTTTAACAGCAGTTTATGGGTGATGTAATTTAAAAAAAAACACACTTTTCTCCGCTCATCTTAAGCGTGTATGAAATGAATATCAGTAACATTTAAGAATCTGTGCTTTCAAAACCTGCTAGCAGAAAGAGCTTTAATGACCCTGTCCTGAGGTTCTACATGAGTTTGGGTCAAATGTAGGGGGGGAATTAGGGCAACCTGGGAAATGGTCATTTTCAACTATTATGTGACTTTAATTTACTGCGAATTTCACCTCTACACATTAAACCAACAAATGAGACCTCCATCACATGACAGCCCAGCTGGAATGCAGTAATATTAACTTTCTCTCACTGGCCCCAGGCCAGCAGGCCACCCTTGTTTGTTGAGCCCTGCTATCACACCGTACACAGGAAGGACAGGGAATTATGGGATGTGCGTCCACCACATGGACTGCAGGTGTTTATAAATAGGAGGATGAGGTTTAATTCCATTTAGCATTGAATCCAAGAGCCTGACAAAGCGAAGTAAATTCAGCTCCACTCGTGAAACTTTACAACAATAATAACTCACACAACGACTTTTCAGACTTTTAAAGTCTGGCTTGTGTCATATTTAACTTTTGGACTGTGACACCATTAATGAAGCACATATTTTACCGCACTGTTCATTCATTCTGTACAACTGACAGCTGATAAACCCTCAAACCAATCAGCTCCTCCAGACCTGCTCACACACATCATCACCATGTTCTAATTATAGAGTGGGTGGGGCTTACAACCGTGACACAGCCAATCACAGAAGTTCTAATGAGTTACCGCTCGATGACAAGGTGTTACTGCAGAAACCTTGTCCAAGCGGAAAGATGAGCTAACAACTGTGTGTGTGTGTGTGTGTGACACAACACTTAAAGGGACAATTACTGATAACTTGTGGGGAAATAAAACTCCACAACCACAATTACATGCTTGCGTCTAGACAGACAGAACATGGTCGGATTGAATTACCAGCTAACAGCTTTTTACAACACTGGCTACTACTTAAAAAAATAATGTGTTCACTAAATTTCTATTACAAAACATGCAACAACACAGTTTTATACAGGATTATATTATTTATTTGACTTTACCTCCTAAAAAAACCCTGAAATTACTTGACAATAGTATAATACTACATTGTTGTAGGTCATAGCACAGAGAAAAAAACAGCACAAGCAGAACGGTGGTCTGCCATTTCAAACACAGTCACAGCCACAGCCACAGAGACAGATAAAACTGTGCCAATGAATTAATGCAATCTCACAGTAAACTGAAACATCCTGGGATTTGTTCATGAGACAGACAGATTGCAACAGTGCTTTAAAAATATCTGTGGAAAAAATCATCTGTGGGCTGAGCAGAAACTTACAATAAAAGTTTGTTAACTTTGTCATTTGTTTTAGGGATGAAACATTCCTGTAAAAATAATCGGTAAGCTGCGGATATTCTAACATTTGAGCTTTGATACTTTATTAATATTAGAGGACTTTAGGTAAAGCAGGGATAAGGGTTCATTTTCAGTCTACCTGCATCTCGCATCAGAACATCTGATCGCTCTTCTGTAATGGATGCTTGCTTAAAATAACAGCCGTTTCTGCTTGAGTAACTTTGCGTGGTAAAATCAGTACCCAGACTGGTGTCACCACAATACTGAATAGGCAAATGAAAGGGAGAGAGAGAAAGAGACCTGGCTAAGCCTCTGTGTGTGTTGTATACAGATCAGAATTGACCTACAACACGTCCTCGGAGAACCTGAAACCTTGGCTTCAGTTACTCTGTCTGATGGAGAGACGGTGAGACAGTAGAGGAGAAAGGGATTTTCTTCATTATGGGCGATCAAAGCTCGGTTCTGCGGTCAGTGTGAAAGACATCAGAACCAACAAACGCGAGAATGAGACGTCCAAGATAGACGACGACTGGCCCCTGGCTAGGCTCCGCCCCCTTTCGCTACTCATAAATGGAAGATTTCAGTGGACGGTGTGATTTTCAGTAAAACGTGCTTTACTGAGGGGCTTAAAATTCACTCTTGTAAACGTTCCTGGTGGTTGCCCCTGACGACGGCCCTAACTACACCAAAAATAGCTGTGAAACAGAAACAATTACTCTGTGTCTTTTCAAGTGTATTTCCAGTTGCCTTTATCTGCCTGGAACACAGTGGCTTCTCGCACCATGTCTGCGCAGGAAATGATGATACCGTCGTTACCTTGGAGCTGTTGTCATGGGAGCGCTGGTAACGTTTCCAACGGCAGCCGTAGATCCCCGTCAGGCAGGACAAACACAGCTGTCTCTCATAGACCTGTAAGGGTTGGTGTTTCACCATAGTCACGCCACAGCTGATCTTTAGACATCCCACTAATAGACCACAAACCTGCAAGAAGAACAGACAACATCTAAATATCTAATATCTAATAATATAGTTTAATAGTCTAATAATGTTTATAATGGTATATAGTTAACTATATATATATAACTAACAGTTTAACTAACTATATTATACTGGATTTAGCATTTAAGGAGTCTTGGAAACCTGCCTTAGAGGAACCTACCAAAGAAAATACTCCCCTTTCTGTTGGCTAGGGGTATAAACAATACATCAAAAATCTGTAGATCACAAAGTAATGAGGTAAGATAAGCGTATTGTCCGTCATGTCATTTTAAGTCAAATATAATTTTAAAAAAACAGAGTCAAGCCCTTATATGTAGCACAGGAAGTGACATCACCAGCTGTCAACAATGAAAACAACTTTGGTCACGCCACTGAGAGCATTTAATAAAATAAAGTAAAAATAAAAAACAATATGGAGATCAAAATAAAAGAACAACAGGTTTATGAACAACAGGTCCATTATGTTGCATAAAGACTCCAGTAAAATCAGTTTTTAAAATCCAAAACAGATATACAGACGGGATCCAAGTGAGTCGGGTTGAACAATCTGTCAGTTAACTTTCCTCTCTGCTCTTCCTTCAAATATCCCAAACCACAGAGCTGCCGAAACATCAGAACGTGAGGGTCAGAGTGTGAACATACAGGGTCAGTTCCGCAGACCCCGGACTGTCAGTCACATGCCCCTATGCTGCTTGAGGGCCCGTTTCAAGAAGATAAACTGGTACTGTATGAAGCTGAGAGGCAAGAACCAAAAACTTCAAGAAAAGTGGAATGAAGATGTTTCTGAGGTTGCATTGATGGTTGTTTGATATTCCACCTAAAATATTTGTTTTCCTTTCTCCTTTCAACCAGATCAAGTTCAAGTAAACATATAGCACAACTGACATTTCCACAAATGACCAATAAATAAGTTTGAACTCTCACCAACCCATAAGTAAACCACTGACCCTGCGCTAACACAACAGATGCTCCCCACAGAAAAACAACAGATTCCAGTAATTAAAATGATACAGCCGGTGCTGGTTTGATCTTAGTCCAAGCAGTGCCCACTCAGATGGACTGACCACCATAACGACATTCATTAGCATGTCATTAGCACCCTGCTAACCCCTCACACACACAAACAAGCTACTACAAAAATCTTAGTCATTTCCTATCATTGGTTTGACTTCAGCAGCCGATAGATGTGTAAGGGAAAACTGTCATTAAAAACTCTTAGCTGCACAACCAGGATTGGATGCGTAAACATGCAAATCAGTATGTAATGTTTAGGTGACTGTAGCTTGGCTGTGGCGTACATTGTCGTGTTAACTAAGGATGGGTACAAGCAGTGAAATGGTAATAACATAATATATAGATATCTGGACCAAACATTATTAATTTCACACTGTGTTATTATGTTATATTATTAAGTTACTATGTTTTCCCCCAACACACCTGTTGTATAGAAGACAGGAATAATCACCTGATGTGATTAATCACCTGCTTTGTTGTCACATCAAAGGTTTACATCAAAAAACATATTAAAGCTGCAATCCTTAATTTTTTGGGGTTAAAATGAACACAATCGGTTACTGAGCAAGTACATGACAGATCAGTGTTCAAAATGATCTCCTTACCTTATCTCGGTTCCCAACATACGGAATATAAAGTACTTAAGGAACCTGCAGTTTTATGTTTCAAACAGAGATGGCAGTATTTAGGTGAAAGTTACGGTTTGCAGGTTTAATACAAAATCCGAGCCAACAGCACCTTGTGATATGGACGCTGACATCTCTGGGTGGTGATGAATTATTCTGCTCGTGGTTTTCAGAAATATCAGTTATCTGGAGAGATTTTCCCATGATACTCTGTATTTCTTCAATCTCTTCAGAATAGGACTGTCAGAGCAGTTGTGTGAGGTCACAAAAGCCA
>JAZGTJ010019657.1:0-10793 GCA_036877575.1 Botia almorhae | reverse complement strand
AATATTTACTTCAATATTTAATTTTACTTCAATTATGAGAAAAAGCAGGTGGTAGAAAATCTTTTTCTTGTGTCTAACTTTTGACATTTTGAGAGCCGTGTTTTAACTGTTTGCATAAATTGTTAAATGGAACGTCCCAGTTTAACTAAATGCTAAAAAGCATGCATTCAGTCTAATTCAGATTGAATTGTATTTCATATATCAGTAATACAATGTTAGAAGATGGTTATTCTCTCCTTTCTTTAGTATTTGGTCTGGCAACAGAACATTAATTGTTGGCCTGTGAACAACAGAAGAAAGTTTTAGTACATCCTGCTGGCCACAGCATTTTGTACACTTCTTGCTGACCTGTTAGCTCCCACATTGTTTCTCCTATCATTTTATCACCACTTATGTTTAGACAACAGAGCCCAATGGTTAACCATTAGCTGCTGCTCTACATCTGCCTAAATATAGCCAGCCCTAAAGCTTCTTAGTGGAGAACTCTCTTATAAGTTCCTTTCCTTGAATAGTAGCTGAGTACAGACCAGACAAATATACTTAAGTGAAAATCCCTTGCAGGTATTTAATTCTAAATGAGTAATTACTGGGTTGTCAGTGTGTCTCAGTCTGCAGGTGTGTAAGTCTTAGCGGCTCATTCTACCTCGGCTTTGAAGAGAATCGCACACAAACGCACTGACCACTGGTAACATCTAGCCTGACAACGCAGAGTCTGAGAAGCTTTTATTTCTCAGGACAAGTTACCCAGCACAGCTTCCAAAATGTGTGACATGGGGGGACTCGATAACTTGGTGGCCAACACGGCCTACCTAAAAGCCCAAGGGGGAGATGACAAGGAAATGAAGAAACGGAGGCGAAGTCTGTCTCTGCCCAAGCCAGAGCAATGTGCAGCACTCAGGTCAAATATAGAAAAGGACTTTGAATCTCTCTGCGAAAAACAGCCTATAGGAGAGAAGTTGTTCCGCCAATATCTAGATCAAGCAGAACCTGAATATGTTGCTGCTGCTGAATTCCTGAATGATCTGAATGATTGGGAATTGTCAGAGGCGGCTGCCAGGGACAAGGCCCGCACAAATATTATTAATAAGTTCTGCAAGGATGGATCCAAGAGCTCCCTCACTTTCCTGACTGGAGATGTAGCAACAAAGTGCAAGGCAGTTACTGACAAAGATTTTGAGGAGGTGATGGGACAGGTGAAGGAAGCCACCAAAGAGTTTCTTAAAGGCAAGCCATTTACAGATTACCAGGCAAGCCCATTCTTTGAAAAGTTTATGCAGTGGAAAGAATACGAGAGACAGCCCATCAGTGAAAAGTACTTCTATGAATTCAGGACACTCGGAAAGGGTGGATTTGGAGAGGTGGGTTCTTTAAAGTTCTAAACCAAAAGACGTGAAATATAACTGTTTAATATGTTTAATAAGCAAAACAGGCATCTGTAATAAATTTGTACATTTCAGATTTTTCGGAAAAAATTAAAATTATAATGTAATCTCTCCAACTCATTGATTGACCGTGTTGATTACATTTATTATCAGGTTTGTGCAGTGCAAGTGAAGAACACTGGCCAGATGTATGCCTGCAAGAAGCTGTGCAAGAAGCGTCTAAAGAAGAAACATGGTGAAAAAATGGCTCTGTTGGAAAAGAAGATCTTGGAGAGAGTCAACAGCTTGTTCATTGTCAGCCTTGCTTATGCTTATGACACCAAGACCCATCTCTGTCTGGTCATGAGCTTGATGAATGGAGGTGATCTTAAGTATCACATCTATAACATTGGTGAAAAGGGTATTGAAATGAATCGGATCATCTATTATACAGCTCAGATTTGTACTGGGATGCTGCATTTACACGCAATGGACATTGTGTATCGTGATATGAAGCCTGAAAATGTGCTTTTGGATAGCCAGGGTCAGTGTCGTCTTTCAGATCTTGGCCTTGCTGTGGAGATTCCAGTTGGAAAGACCTCCACCCAAAAGGTGAGTTAATCATCTTATCTTATTTGATTAATCCAAAAGACAACACAATACAAGTAGTGCTAACCATACTGATTTTCCATTAACAAAAGAGTAGCATAAAGCTACAGCAGAAAATGCAAAAACCTTCATTATTGTAAGTGCAAGAAAGTATTGTAAGAAATCATTTTCATTAAATAGTATCATTTAAGTTTAGGGTCACTTGACTAAAATGTTTTTCATGATTTAAAAACCTTTGAAGGTGTGTGTGAATGTTTGAAATTAGTTTTGTCAGAATAATGTAATGCGCGAATACATTACCCTTACAAAATTTTATTTTATTTTAAAAAGTTTTTCAAATGTATGACTTTGACAAAATAAAAAACAGATAATAAGAACCCATAACTTTATCAATAATGTTTAAAACCATATCAGTGATGCCTCAAGAAGCTGGTTGATAAAATGGCAAGAAGTATATTTTACTTCTAGGAAAAGGATGGCTACTTTGAAGACACTAAAATAAAACAGTTTTGATTTATTTTGGTTTTATAGTCACCGCATAATTTCCAAAGTTCTATTTGTGTTATTTCATAGTTATAATGAGTTTACTATTTCTCAAAAATATGACTAAAAGTAAAAATAAAGAATGAGTAAGTGACCCTAAATTGAAAATTAGTGTGTAATGCCAAATTCATAGTAATTCATGTGTGTAATGCCAAATTCAAGCAAGATTAGGACCTAAGCTAGAGTACTAGAGCTAAAGATAATCAAGTGCTCCCAGTTATTTTAGTATTTTTAGTGCCTTTAGTTATACAAGGTGTACAAGGATTAGCTGGTGTTACATACTGTTCAACTAACATATATATACACAAGACTAATCAAGGGAAACAATGAACACCTGGGCACAAGAGGGAAGGGAATTGTGAACAAAACTATAATGACTATAACCATCACTACAAAAAACAACTTCTCAATTAAAGATAAGAAAACAGAAAATAGACAGATACATCATAGCTGCAATGTCCTCATCTGCACCTTTGTCTCCGTCTTCAAGCTTTTCCATTGGTGGACCACAGCTGATTGAAAGTAGAGTGCACATATTTATTAAGGCTGCCAGACTGTTATGCTGTTGTACAGTTATTGTTTACAACATGCTGTTGTAAACAATAGTTGTTTGTACCCTTAAGATATTGTGTTTATAACCACAGTGCAGCATCAGTGATGGAAACAGGCAGTACACCATTAGAAATTGTTAAGCTTCTGATAATAGCAAGATCCAAACATGGAGGAACTGTTTTATGGATGAAATGATATAGTTGGAATGTGTTTAATTGAGCAGAGTTTGCAGGGACAGTTGACATTTGAAGCTGGCTAACTTCTCAATGCAATTTCACAAGTGTGCAGTGCTCATTACATATTATTTAAAGTACAGGATTAATTGGGCTAACTTCAAAACAGTTTAACATGTTAGAAGTTACATTCTAAAGACACATTCTGCAGGTTAAATATCATAACAGAGGGAAACCCTGAAATTTATTTATAATCTTAAATCTCATTTAATAATCTGTCTCAATTTGACTTTTGTTTTGAGAACGGTAGTTTAAGATACCCATTCATATTTGCATGTTCCACAGAGTTTATTTGTGGACAAAAGTAGGATGCACACTTGCTCATGTCAGATGTATTGTCAGATATGTGACCCTAAGCTTATTATGTAGTGCCCTTCTTGAGTCCTCGATTCAGGTTGAAGCCCAAGCTGAACCAACAGGGGTTTGGATGGCTTTACGCTCCTAATCCTCTTAGAAAGAATTATACAAGTCTATCTCTGATCAAACTGCCAGAGGCAAATGGAAGTGCTACATTATATCTGTCCCATGAATCTTCGCATGTTAGATAATTTGATGCTTATCATAATTTTTTGCTGTTATTTGCATAATTGATTTTGGTCTTGATTGGCTCCTATGAGAGCTTTCATCCCTTTGAGATTTTCCAGCTTTAATCCCATAACCAAGCAGTTTGAGCTGTATAACCAGGCTAATATGTACAGCTATAACCTTGGTGATTTAAAGGTTGAGACATCACGATTTGTTTTTTTTGCTTATCTTGCTAGTTACAGTGCGAGAGCCAAGCACAAAGACTGCATTCTCTTATTTTCGACTGCATTCGACTGCATTTATCACACAGTAGGCTTAAATTAAGCCATATGAATCAGTGACTAAGAATAAAACACCTTCCATGTGCTCTGCTCAGCATGACGCTAGCACACTGCCAACGCAAACGTCCAAAGATTATTTTGCCAAATTAGAATATCCCAGTTGGAACGTCTGTGCTTGGAACTTCCCAGTTATTCATTTTTTTGCCATGGTTAAAATGCAAATTAGATAAAAGAAATTTAACTTTCAATAGATTTAAATAGCTACAGAGATCTACAGTAAACCAACCAAATATAGCGAGGTGGGTATTAGCTCTGAGGTTAAATTAGAAGCATAGCCATTAATGAATGAATCCAGGTGAAAGCACGTCTGTTCGCAAAGGTGCACATGTCCATTTGAACCTAAGAATGGCTATCTTTATATAAGTAGACAGTCAACTTCATCACAGTGGATGATTTCTGACAGGTAGTAGAAGATTATGATTAAGCCTCCTCTATCTGCAAAGAGAGCCGGGGTAAATGGAATAGATAGTGTAGCATTTACATAAAATGTAGACTCTGTACATCTGTAAGTTCTGTAACTTTAATTCATGTCTCTGGCAAATGACAAATCTGTTACACAAACCATATTACACAAAGGGGTCATATTTAGGTGTTTCAAGTTGCATTGCATTCTCATCTAACAACCAAACCGTTTTTTGCAACAAATTTTAATATTAGTGTATTTGTTAGTTCTGTCCTTCAGACTCTTTGTTCCTCTATTCACAGGCTGGAACTGGTGCATATATGGCACCTGAAATCCTGACTGAAACCCCATACAGGTTATCAGTGGATTGGTGGGCTCTGGGCTGCAGTATCTATGAAATGGTGGCTGGCTACACCCCCTTCAAAGGTCCCGATTCCAAGAAGGAGAAAGTGGAGAAGGAGGAGGTACAGAGGCGTATCATCAATGAGGAGCCCAAGTTTGAGCACAAGAACTTTGATGCTGTTACTATAGACATCATCAAGCAGTTCCTCGTGAAGAAGATAGACGAACGTCTTGGCTGCAAGTAAGTCTTTCTTTCTTGACCTCCTGATCTTTAGTGTTATAAGAAGTGTTAATGCAGGATATATGAACCCTAAACTGTCTGAAATCACTCACCACAACATTCTTTACTGTCAAATATCCACCTGTTAAATTATAGAAAAAATGTTATCACTAGGCAAAAATGAATTTATAGGTTGTTTTTGCCATCTTTTTGGGACTAAAATACCGGCAACATAGAGAGATCTTTCACAATATGAATAATTGCCTTTATAGGGGTGATGATCCCAGGAAGCATGAGTGGTTCAAGTCCATCAACTTTGCACGTTTGGAGGCCGGCCTTATCGACCCACCCTGGGTACCCAAACCCAACGTTGTCTATGCAAAGGATACAAGTGACATTGCAGAGTTCTCTGAAATAAAAGGCATTGAGTTTGATGCTAAGGATGATAAATTTTTCAAGGAGTTCAGCACAGGGGCTATACCTATTGCTTGGCAAAAGGAAATGATTGACACCGGACTGTTTGATGAGCTCAGTGACCCCAACCGCAAAGAATCAGCCGCTGGCTTGGATGATGATAAGAAATCTGGTACCTGCACACTTTTGTGAGAGAACAATCCAGCCACCTAGCCTGGAAGTCACCAGCAAATGAAATTCCATGTGGCATCAGAATATTTTTGACACTGTGCTCTGTGTTGAAGAGAGTTAAGCATGGCTGGAAAGAGATGGGACATTAGTCCACTGTAGCATAGAAGGAGATTCTTAATGCTTCAGATGCAAAGCCGCAGGGTCTGAGAAACAACCTAGACCATCCATGATGTGGTGGACTGAGCTTTGGACCAGACAGGGAAGTGGTAACGCACCTTCTTCTGTGGAGTTCTGTTATGTCTTATAAAGTAGTCAACCTTCTATCCAACAGAAGGTACAATTCAAATTCACCAATCCCTTTTGAGAAGATGTAGAAAACTACATCAGAATGTGTGATCAGAAGGCAGAGATGTCTGGATATACAAAGTTGTGTTATCCTCAGTAAGAAGTAGCTTTTGATCCAAACACCTCTCGCCTTGCCAAATCACAGTTTATTTGTGGATTAGTTCAGAGTGTACTAGTACACAACTGGCACCTACACATACTCCTTTAAGTCTATAAGAGGCTATGACCACATGAAATCTCCATTCTAAACTGATTTTTCTAAGGAAATGGATTTAAATCTGTTAGATGTGTTCAGTTTGAGCTGATATCACAGTATATTACAATACAATACATTAGCCTAACATTTAATAAATTATAACGCAAGGGAATATATAAACTTTGTGATTGAAAATACAATTCTGCAAAAATCTAAAATGTGCAGATTCTGTGTGGGCCTGCCTATGACAGCAGATAACAGGTTAACAGATAAACAGCTACAACTAACAAACATGCTTTTAAATCAATTGTGTGATTGTCTGCCAGTGTTCTTATTATCTCTGTTGTAAAACATTTACATGTATCACGCTAATTGCTATCTCGCAATAAATCATGACGTCCATGATTGTTGCTGATTTGATAGCAGGGCTGTTCTGATCATGCTTCAAGATTTTTAAATACATATTATGTATAAATATGTACATATATTAAATATATAAATGAAGACATTTCTCTATACACACTGCCCTCCAAAAGTTTGGAAACGCCCTAAAAAAGTGGGGTTTTAGACAATATTGGCATTTTCTACCTGTCCCAACAAATACTAGCAAACTAGCATTATTCAGTTCAAGCTTCTGTTATTTAGCTTTGTTTTATCGGTGTGTTAATTTTCATTCCTATCTAAAGCTGTAGACTTCATATATTGGAGAAAAGGATCAAAGTGCATTGAGGTGATTTCTGTTCTCGACTTCAGTTTGTCAGTTGTTAATTGCTTTCGCTATCTTACTTGCTTTGAATAACCTAACATCACACAATATCTTCATAAAGTTAGTGTGAAGCTGATTTTAATTTTGGGGGTTTGCTTGACAGGGTTAAAAGTGGCTTAAATTTCAAAAAGAAAAGTTTAGCACAGCGTTAAACCCTAGACAGATGTAATGAGCTAAACATCTGTGACACAAACGGATCAAACAACCTGTCTGTAAATTAATTGATTGTTCTTCCTTTGCACATGTTTTATTTTTAGTGTTTGTGTGCTCGATAAAGATTAAAGTGTAATTGTAAATAAACCCTGAGAGTTTATATATTCCAGAAATGTCAGATATTTTCCAGGGACATGAAATTATGATTAAAACAATTATTTAAACAATCCCTGGTGTTTGAAATTAATTTAGTTTCAGATAGGTACATTTATGATAGGGCACACAGTTCAAAGATTAATCTGCCATTATTTGTTTCTTAAAAGTATTTATGCCTTTATTTTGGCTATTTAAATTCCCAAAGATAATGGAAACTAAAGTTTAATCTCACACTTAAATGATGAAAATTAAACCCCAGTTTTATAATGGTGTCTGCTAAAAAATCACTTGTCAGACTGCAGTCTGCAACCCTAAAATATTCCCTAGTTTAAGCTCATTAATGTGGAGTCAAATCACAGACTGCCGGAAAAGGTCTGGGCTGATTTCACAATGCCACATTTATCTTATAAGAAGATAATCTGTCTTACACTTGCCTACCTAAATCAACCTCTAATCCCTGTAACCTCAAACCTGATTTGCAGAACTTAGAAGAGTGACTCTCACCAGACTCTCACCTATTTCTGATCTACTTTAAGATCAATGCAAAAAAACACTGGTCTGGCTTAATACAGATAAATCGGTCTTCTTCCTGCGTGCAGAAGCTTTATTGTATCATGTATATATATGTTGTGCATTTACATATACAGAAATTACAATTAGTTCCATTTTTCCGTCCATGAGTTTTGATGGATGATGCCAGACACTGAATTTCTCCAGATGGTAAAGCTAAAGACCCTGTTAGGGCAAACAGATCCCACCTCCTCTTTATCTGAACCGCCATCCACTAATGCTGAAAATGAGCTTGTGTGGTCCAAAGAGGGGTGTTAGTGAAAGTGTTCACTTCTATTGGCAAAAATCTTCATTTTAGAGTTTTGAAGAGTGCTAGATCTTGATAAGCTTTCATTGAGAAATACATAAATGCCAAAGTTAAACATTTGTCAGGGTGTTCAACTTCAGCTTTTCTTCACTGAGCCTTCACCAGGAATTAAAGACCATCCATGCACCAATTCTTTATTGTGACTAAATTTGGGCACATAATCAGTTCACATAAATCGCTTGTTTATTAATAGCGGTTGTCAGGAATAGACAGTGCTAAGTTTGGGTGAGGTATTTTGTGACATGATTAGGTTAAACAAAAATGACATTTAGCTCTTCATGTTTTAGTCAAGACTCTCATAGAATGCTGATGTTGCTCTTTTTATACAGTGAAACTAATAATAGTTACTAGAGTTGTCATTTCTTAACATTCTACCTTTAACATCTCCCTTTGTATTCCATAAAAGACAGAACATTTGATTTCATATTCAATTTCACTTGAAAACAAAACGTTGTCTTAGCGCCATCGTGTGGTAGATTCTGAACAGATGTATAAAGCCACTACAACCATTTGTTTTCGATTTATTTGTCAAAATAGCATTTGTACCAAGATGTTAAATGGCTTTTAAAGCATCTGCATGAATCCATGAGTCCATACAGAGGTTATGAAAATCATTTACAAATCTGTCTCCTTTTCATATTTAAAAAATGTCTTATATTTGCCACAGATTGCCACTTTTCAACATAAATCTTAACAGTAGTTTGACATGACGATCATTAAATGTATTCACAGAAAGCAATACAAAACAAACAACAAACACAAACAACAACACCCAATGAGTAATTCAAGGTAGTGACTAACCCCTATCACATCAATCACATTGTAAACACAAATTCCTTTCAAAGTACAACAGGTTCAAGAATGCAAAGGTCAGGGTAAAACAATTTCATTTTCAGTGTTGGTTGCATCTTTAGCAAAAAGAGGTATTAGGCATAAAACTAATTAAAGATTCTGCTAAGACAAGTTAAATGGGACATTAAAGGAAATCAGTCAGTCATGTCTGTGGAGAGATAAATTAGGTCCTGTAGTTTTGCTGGGGACCAGCAGTAAGTATTTTAGAGAGCATGAGAGGAGAACATGGTCAATAAGAGGAAAAGTAGTGCAAGTTCCCCTTTAGCATCTGTACTAGCTACACACGAGCCGGTTTACTCATTCACCAGAACCCGAAAGGTGACACGCCCAAGAAACTTGTCACGCTCATCATTATTTTTAAGGTTGGAGCCCTCAACCCTGCACTCTATAATGAGCTCTGTGTTGAAGTCTTCCTTCTTAAGCAACAGCTTTACAGCCACCAGAGGTTGAACATAACCCTCCTATAAACAGACAGAGTCAGAAACAGAACAGTGGGGAAAAAAGTACTATTTACTACACAAACCTAATTTTTGTAAATTAATTAGTTAGTTAGTTAGTTAGTTGTACATGAAAACAAAATTACATTAAAAAACACCTCACACATTTTCGCACAGTGTTACTTAATTACATAATCAAATTATACTATTATAATATGCCTTTAATCGTATGTGTTTAAGTATGTGCTGACCACTTACATGTGCCTTTTTACCATAGTAAGGGAAGTACATCCTATCAATTGTTCCTTCATGGGGAAAGTACTGCATCTGTAGAGGTTTCTCACTCTGAGGAGAGAGAAGAATACCATGAAAAGCTGAAGACATACAGATTGCTATTAAGTGACCATGGATAATTCCATTTGATTAGTTTTAAAGCTAGTGCAAGCCCTACACATAACATACATAGCATGTGAATACATTTTGAAAGCAGTGCATGATGGAACATAGGGAACAGCAGATAAAGTCAACTTAGCAACTTAGCAAAACTATGCATTTGGAAAAGAAAAGGCTGAACAAGCACTATAAGCCAGGCTAAATTAACTACTACTTGTCTTAATTGCTATTTTTTGTACTTAACCAAATTATACTTAGCTAGATCATCGCTGTAAAAAATTAACCCATTGTAAGGATTATGTACAAGATCATGCAAATGTCATTTCTATATTGTGGCAGAAAATTAGTCCCAAAAAACAGCACAGCATATATTAAAAAAACATGACCAATCACAACTGTAGCTGGAGAACGAAAAACTGGGAGAGCAAGAGACCATATATACAGTGATCTTACCCATCACTTTATTAAGGAGTTCAACTGGCGGCATGCAACACAGACATGAGAAAAAATAAAAAAAGGAGGGAGGAAAAGAAAAAACACTTTTATGAGAGAGAACAGACTAACAGTAATCCAGGCAGGTGACACAACAACATTTTAAACCTTAAAGCTGAAATCCATGAGAAAAGTTCAGAAAACAGTGATAAATACAAGCACCCAAACAGGTATGAATTGAGAGTTGTTTGGAAAGTTCATTTTGAAGAGCAATCAACTGTCTATACAAACAATCAGGTTATTGACTTATTTTCACATCCCAGAATGCATGAGATTAACATACAGTCTATTCAATGCCCTTGCATTGAGGTTTTCACAATATATATTGTAATATATATGTAATCAAGCCAACACAATGTATTGTTAGTAAGCCAACACGCTGATATGGTTACATGGGTGAGGAAGACCACTT
>JAZGTJ010019656.1:0-10793 GCA_036877575.1 Botia almorhae | reverse complement strand
ACACATTGAGTTTATTTCCTTCTCACACACAATTCATTTCTCTCTTATAGTTAATAGCTGTCTGTGGAACATCAGACCACACTCCATTTAACTAAGTCATTGATGGATTTCACTTTCTGACTGTTTCATAACATTAAATCTGAAGTGTGTCATTTTTATGCTAGAATACTTAGCCCAGTTTAATATGCAGTGTTGAGAAACCTGTTTAAAAACAATTACTAATGGTTATGCAAAAATTACACATTTCAAAACTCACCAACCGCTAGGCTATGGCTCCAACAAAGATACTTTCTTAATAAGTATCAAGTACTGCTGTAAGTTAACAAAAGTGTGGTTTAACAATTCATAATATCTCTTTAGCACTCTATATGTTCAGAGGACATAGCTGCTTCTGTTGTCTGAGCTCTCATAGGACAGGCAGCTCATATACCCATGGCTGAGTGTTAATGGAAAATTGAGTTTACACTAAAGCTGTTGGCCATGAGGGAGTGTTCGTCCCCCTCACCTGTCAGACCTTGTATGTGTGTGAGTGTACAGTATGTTCTCACAGTGGAAAGATACTGTATACACACCATACATCTGTATGATACATCAAGCTCTCTGTGTGAGATAATAATGACACCACAAGCCAAAAACTACTGAAAATAGGGGCGAGTGAGAAAGCAAATGAGGAGGAGGGACAGCAGATAGCATAAAAATATTTTAAAGTGACAGTGCACCAAAACTCCTAATGATTAAGAAACAATATTTTTTTAGCTATTAATAAGATAAGAAAGAGGGGTAAGGAGAGGAAAGAACACAACCAAAAAGAAAAGGAAACGGACAGAGTGAAGTAAAAAAGCAGCTGCCTCTTTTTACAACTGCCGTTTGCTGTTTCACAGTGTGTGTATGTGTGTGAGGAATAGTTTTCAGCTAGCACTTGCGGCAGAACTTCAATGGGACTGTATGACAGCAGGCTTTGACTGTGGCAGCTCTCCATCTCTCTGAAATCCACTGGCCCAGTTCTGTCTTTCTCTCCACAACCCAGCCAGTACTGAAATGATCTGGCTGTGTGAGAACTGCCTCACAGTGTTCAGAGTTGTCAAAATGGCAGCGGTTCATTAATACTAAATGTAAGGGTGTGTGTGTTTGTGTGAAAGTGTGTATGTGAGTGTGTGTACAAACGTCTCTCAGTGTGAGAGTCTGTTGACGTGTCTGCTGCTCGCAGTCACAGTGTCTCCTGTCCATCTGCTTCCTTTTACACCCATCACTCATATTCCCTTTAAATCGGATTATCCTTCTATGACAACCACTTCGATCACTCACATTCGTCCACACATGCCCTTGACCGTGCCCCACCCAGCCCCTGCTGAGGTGAAGATTGAACAGAGGAGCCACTAATTGGCCCTTAATTTCCCCTCTGTCTGCCCAGCTGCTCCCCAAGGCAGATAAGAAGTGTAGAAAAGTAGTATTGATCAGACAAAAATAGTGTGCAAAGTACGAGAGAGTTGAAATTGGGATGGAAGCTTTAAACAGATGCATTAAATATGTACTCTTGTGCATACACAGACAAATAACCAACTCAAAACTCTGCAGGGCTGTAGCTATGGGGTAAAAGGTCAAACTATTTTAGGTGCCCATGGGTGCAGGGGGTCCCTTGACAAATTAAGTAATATTGATGTAAGGGGACCAGAACAATACATAATCACAGAGTGCAGAATCCCTACAGTAGCTACAGCCCAGAAACCATGGGATGTGTCATTTGATATTCTGTTTCTCATTAAATCAGGTCAGATTTCTAATTTACAGCTTTGGCCCATGACATATGGTTTCTGTCATCGGTTTTTATGTCATGGGGTGATTTACAGTGTCTGTCTACTCTTCAGATGACAGTTCTTTGTATAAGAACTGTCAGTATAATTTCTATCCCACTAGCAGCCATAAGAATATAGCAGAAAAATTATTGTTTCCAAACAGGTTTATTTGTTCCATTATTGATTGGTTCCCTCTTTAAACTTGCACTATTTACATGTCAGACTGCTTAAACATGCGGGTAGAGTAAAACTATGCACAAAAGACAAAGAGATATGCTCTGTGCAAGTCTGCACACAATGACCTTTGAACCCACCACTACATACAGAGGTTTCTGAATCATTCTCCATCAATCACCAGAGGAATGTTACACCCACACACTGCCCTGCGCACGTTCACTGTCTAACACATACAGTCTTTTCAATGAGAAAAACGCAACTCAACTGTTAGTGGATATACACACAGATAATTTACATAACACATTCTGATGTGTTTTGTCTACAGCAGCTCATTATCAGCCCATTTCTAATTGTGCATATGATCTCAAGTCTGGCCATTAACGGAGTGCTAGACAGCATCTTCTGAGAGCTGCCGCCACTGTTTGTTGTTCCACCTCCACAGGGATGCAAATCCGTATGTTTGTGTGTGTGTGTGTTTAGGGGGAGGGAGGGGGGGTTGGAGAGAAAATTAAAAACCTGAGTGCATGAATTACCTAAAACTTTATTAGCCTGACTGGAGTGTTGTGATGTGCGTGCATGCGGTACGATCGTAGCAGACACTTTACTAGATGGAGATGTCCTGAGTAAAGAGCTGTTGTACTACAACAGCCACTCTGGATCTGACTGGTTTCTTTGTTCAGCTTCTCTTAATTTCACTGCTGGTCTCAGCCCAATAATGTAAAAATTGCTCTCTACAGAGCTTGGCAGATTAAGGCTCCTCTTAGGCAGTCTGGAACACACCATTACAGCACTCACGAGCTGTTTGTTTGGGTTCTGTGCTTTAGTGGAAGTCATGAGAATCGGGGAGAGAGTGTGTTTATGTTTGGATGTGTGTGTTGTCTATCAGATGGAGGAAACTGAGGAAGAGGGCGGATCCTACAAGAGGTCATTGTCTATTTTGATGCCACACTAATCCTGTGATCTTTGTAAAGGAGGATGTCCCATGGGTACCACGATCACAAAGCCAGAACTCATATTACATACCACACACAAGAGGACGTGAATTTTTATTCTTTTAATCTGGGTTTCGTGTAGAGTTGAGAGCCAAGAACCGGTTTTTATTTACAACTAGTTGCATTTTTTTGGGATCTGTGATTTATTGACTTATTCGTGTTCATGACGTTTGGTTCTGGTAAAATATAGTGTTTTCCTGGTAACCAGACTGTTCCAACTAATACAGTCCTGCTACCCAGTTTTATAAAACCACAGGGTTATCTCTATAATCTCTCTCCTCCTTTCTTCTTGCACCTGGTTCTGTGCAGCTGGCCTTCATGTTTTTAGGCAGTAGGATCACAATGGCTGTTTAAGAGTCACAGCGTGTGTATCATTTCTCACTGTGTGTGACCGAAGCTGGTGCAGCGAAGAGCCATCAGGCAAATTATTCTGAGTGTTGTTCACTGCTGGCCATCCAGGCCTCGTTCCTTCTACCTAAAACCCAAATTCTTAATTAAAACATATTTGCTATCAGCTATATAATCTTTTGTTTTCTTCCCTCTGTTGCTCATCTTACAGTGTGTTTGGCTGTAGTCAAAGTGAATGTGACCCCAAAGGTGGAGGTGATTAAAGGAGAGACCACCAAGCTGCCCTGCACATACACCATCTCTGCACCTGCCTCAGCTGTTGTAACCCAGTGGTTCATTGTAAGTACATTCGCCACTTTTAATCAAAAGACACAATTACACTGTTCCAAAGTAAGAAGAGAAATTGGAACACAGCTACTTGTGTTTCTGAGGAAATGTTGTTGTTCTTTTTTTTCCAGCTTTTCGTATTTAATTACTTACCATGTTGTTGCTACTTTGCATCCTCAGGAGATTGGGGGTGTCCGGAAGCAGATAGCTTATAAGTCTGCTCAGGGTTTTGGCATTGATGATGGGACACCATTGACGGATCGCTTAACCCTGGGGGATGACTTCTCCCTCACTATCTCTCCAGTCATGGCGGAAGATGAGAGGAGTTTTTACTGTCAAGTAACCGGAGGGGCTACGGGGGTCTCTGAGGCTGAAACCGTGGTCAGAGTTTTCTGTAAGTCTGACTGAAAATGAATCCAGAATCAATCTGATACAGACGTGACTACTTCAGGGGTTTTTAGGGGTTATTACCCATAATCCTGTTCGTTTTTTACTAATCAGTGATTTTCAGGTTTATTTGGTTTCCTGTTTATTCATTCAAACCTAATCAATCATACAAATGTCATTCTTTATTAAATCTTTTATCAACATTCAAGGGGTAAATCCATACAGCAAGCATAGCTGAAAATGTATGTTTTTCATAGTCTTCATTAGTTTAGTATATTTCATCTGAATATGTGTATATAACTCATGTATATAGCTACTTCACTGGCAATTTGACAATATAAATGGGACATATGGACATATTTACCCCTATTTATTAGCTCTGGGTCCTTTATACGTTGCCCTAGGTCAATTATAACTGTAAAACTGGATTTGACATTATTGATTAATAGAGTGGTTGCACTTGTCGTGTTTGATGGATGTCATTTTAATAAATATGCATTAAACACGTTGTTAATGATTACTGACCTCACAGCAGATCCCTGTCCTAGCTTTGTACTGATCAGCTGCACAACATTAGGATTTGAAAATTCATGAGCCAGAGTCTTGAAAAGACGGACGTTTTAACTATTGAGGTCTGGTATTGCCTGAGAGCACAGGAGTTTACTAACAAATCATTTATAAAGCCTTTTAGCAGGGATGAGGAACCTTGTAGCTAACCTCTGCAGGACACTGACCCTCCAGCAACAAGGTTCCCCCATCCCGGTCTTATAGCTGTTTTATTTTAGTAGATTCTTGGCATAAGTACTTTAAATAAGGTCCATATGTACTTACACTTAATTTTTCAGTGTAATTGGCCTGTATTAGGTGATATTAAACTTTCAACCCCCTGCTCACTATTTCTTTAGAAACCCATCCCAAGCTGTGCGTGATGAGGTCACTCGTAGGGACACTATATGAACTATAAAAACTATGGCAAACGTATATGTGCATAGATGGTGATGGACTGCGTGCAAATGTGTGTGTTTGCACTAGAGAGTGTAGCAGAACAGGCTCTTTGTTCACTTTCCGCCCCAGACTGCATACAGAGAGAGCTGTAATGGCTGTAATAATTATTAATGAGAGCATTGGGACCAGAAAACAATGGTGTCTTCTCCCAGGAGACAATGCTGCTGCCTGCCTCATGGTAAACGGCTGCACTAGAGGGAAATGTTCTCATTTAGAAAGGGAGAAACATTGATCTCTATACAAATTCACTCTTATTCTCCGAAGCCATTTTTATGCATCTTAAGAGAGATTCAGATATTTCTAGAGATTTTTGGTATCTGCGGGGAAGTTTGAAGTGGAGAGAAAAATCATAAAATCTCTTCAATATCTCAGTTGTGTCTTGTGTCTTAGTATTTTAGAGACTATTGAGGTTCATTAGAGATAAAATTGGGATTTTTGTTCAAATAAAACTTTCTGTCAAATTCTTACAAAGGCCAATCTGAAGTAAAATGTTAGGAGAAACATCTGAGATAAAGTTAATATGGTACATAAATGAAACACAATCAGGAAATCCATTAGATCTTCTGGACTATAAAAAACAATCATTGAGCAATAAAATTGGGGAAGAGAGAGAAAGACAGAGCGAGAGATAGAGTTAGGGCTCTAGGAAGAAAAGAATGGGTGTTAATGTTATTAAAAATGATGCTGTTTATTTTTGTAGCAGATGACAGCTGGGAGCAGTGATATGGTGACCTTGTGTGTAAATTGGGGGTTGGATGGTAAATGCAGTATGAAAGTGTTTTGGAAAGACAGCAGAGAGAAAGAGTCATAGTGATAATGTCTTTATATTATTTACCAAATTTTCCCCATTTCCCCTTCAATATATTGTCAATATATTGGTGTTTAGATTTGCCAGTTTCAGTGGGATGATTTCAGTATATCCATGTTTCTGTGGCAGTCTGTAATTTGTTCAGAAAAGCTAATAATAAAAATGAACTTGCAGTAATAACATCTTATTTCCTCTCATAGATGCTCCAGAGAAGCCGGTGATATCTGGTAACAATCAGGCCATCACTGTCAGCCATGACTCAATCTCTTCTGAGGTGAGTCACATGTTGTTGTTTTTCGGGCGCATTTAGTAAATGTGGTAACGCTTTAGATTACAACCCGCAAAGAACCGCGTAAGTACATTGAATTTACGGTGTAAGTTTCTGTAGTTATAGTGTACCTATAAAAAACTTACGGGGTAAGTAAAGGGGAACAACATGGTACATTCGGGTCATAAGGGGGAAAGAAACCAGATAATTAACATGCAACTAACACGTAAGTAAACTGAAGTTACCGCGTATGTTTTTGGTAATTATAGTGTACCTATTCAGTACCTATGGGGGAATAATATGCGACGTTTGGGGAAAAAACGGGTAACAACCTGTGAAATTACAAATCATTTATATTGTAAGTATTTTAAAACTAAGATGTACCCATTCTAATATTATTACAAAACATGACAAATAGTTAAATGAGTTAATGCGTTTCTGTTATGATTTATAATTCACCAGTCTACTTACCTTATGAAAGATTATTCATTGATCTCAGATGTATCACCAAATAACTTCACATGATATACCTTCAAGGTTCAGTGCAGCTTAAAGCAAGCTCACCTCTTTCCAAATGCATGATGCAACGTTTGTATTTCAGCGAATGTATACTGTTTTAATAGCAAAAAATAATTTGGCCATCAAACAATTCAATTAAAACTACTGCAATATTTTGCAAAACTCTGTAATTACTGTGCAAATAGTCTTGTTCTGTGTTTAAGTCCAACTTGTTACCCCCTTGTTCTGCGTAATTACAGGGTAAATACAACAGTTGCGGGCTGTAAATGAAAGTCACGCTTGTTCCCCTCTTGTTCCCCTCTTGTTCTGCGTAATTACAGGGTAAATACAACAGTTGCGGGCTGTAAATGAAAGTCGTGCTTGTTCCCCTCTTGATCTGCGTAATTACAGGGTAAATAAACAGTTGCGGGCTGTAAATGAAAGTCGCGCTTGTTCCCCTCTTGTTCTGCGTAATTACAGGGTAAATACAAAAAAGCAAGCTCACCTCTTTCCAAATGCATGACGCAACATTTGTATTCCAGTGAATGTATACTGTTTTAATAGCAAAAAATTATTTGGCCATCAAACAATTCAATTAAAACTACTGTAATATTTTTCTCTGTAGTTACTGTGCAAATAGTTTTGTTCTGTGTTTAAGTCCAACTTGTTACCCCCTTGTTTTGCGTAATTACAGGGTAAATACAATATTAAACTTAGTATGCTGGAACAGTTAAACCTAGCTTTAGCATTAGTTTTGTTTCACAGAGTTTTAAATTAGTACTTGTAAAAGCACAGTAACACAACTGAAGCAAAAAGGCCTAATTAAAAGAAGAACATAATTTATTTTGTAACAACAAGAAACAGTAACAATTTTAAATAACAACAACACTGTAAAACTGTAAAAATAACAAAAATAATAAACAATAAAACAGAGGGAGAAAAAATAACGATTTAAATTATTTACTCATTCAACGTCTAAACTTATTTTTTACAGGTAAGAGCTTGTTTGGTTTCCTCAGGTCCTTAATTTTGTTTTCCCTGCAGCATAAGAAGGAACCAAAAACTGTTACCACTCTGATGCAATTGTCACCTGTGATCACAAGTACAGAAATATAGTTTGTACAATGTCAAAAAGTTGTTGCACTGCAAACCAAATAACTTCAGACTATCTGATAAACTTTGTTTTGTGTGTGTGTAGTACCATTCCCTATGTAATATTATAGTAATACCATGAAATTTTGATAATGTATACATGGGGACACTGTTAATGTAATAATGTTTTTTGAAAATGTAAAAGTACAGAAAATGTAGTGTGATGGTTAGGTTTAGGAGTAAGGTTAGTCTAGGATGACAGAATATACAGTTTGTACAATATGGAAACCATTATGACTTTGGAATGTCACCATAATGATAGGAATACCAGTGCTTGTGTGTGTGTGCTGAAGTAATAAATCCAAAAAATAAGGGGTGTGAACACTGTGATGCTGAAAGTGAAAAAAGAAGCAGACCTCATGTAAATTATGGTGAAATGTCATTGTGAAATTAAGGACATAATAAAGTATTACTGAACTGGACCAAGTTTGGACACCCCTTTTTTAAATAAACAAGTGTTACCAAGGCAATAAGGAACACCAAGGGAGACATACACAGAAAACCAATGTTGAAATAACTACAAATGACTACAAAACAAACAGAGAACAGCGGAGGAACTTCACTTACCTGAAAATGTGTCAACAAGTAAAAAGGTTTAGTGAAAGACGAAGATTTCACGCAGTCCTGGGCCTAAAACCCGAATATGAAAGACACGCAGTACAATTAGAACATGAAGTGAATTCGACAGTAGGTAAACATTTGGACGTTTGCTGTATATTCAGACATGAACAACAATAAAACGAATGTATAAAAATGCATAAAAAGAAATTAACAAAACATGTTAGTGAATAAACAAATAGTATATGTTTTAACGTACAATTTTAAATCATGACAGTGGCCTCAATTTATTAACAATGTAAAAAAATGCGGTTTACCAACTATGTTTCGTATGCTGGTGAGATGAAGCAATTACCAACGCCCAAACAAATGTTTTTGGCGCTGCTGTTTGATTCGGAGCTTTAGAGAGGCGTCTTGATTCGCAACAGTTCTGAACCGGAGAGTCGGTGAGCTTGTGCCTGAAGTGGTAAAGTACCGCAAGAGCGATTTAAAAGCATACAGTGCTGTCTGTTGTCTTGCGATACTTTGACGTCATATGCCGATCGGTTTGCCCAACAAGTTTGTTCATGTTTGGAATCGATTCTTCACAGTGGGAGGTAAACGAAAGTTTAGGTAGTATTTTTTTATTATTACATTTATGTTCATGTAAGTGTTCGTTTGTGGTTTCTATCAGATGTTCTTTTTTAATAAAAGATGAATCGGCCCAAAAGAAAAGTATTGAAACCATCAAAATACAGGACTGGATGAAAACCCTACGGAAGCCACGTGTGGGAGCAAAAACTGCTCAACACAGCTCTGGGGGGAACACAAGGTCTTCTGATGCAAACTGATTCATTTGTGTAAGAAAACTATTTACATATATAAACATATTTAATACAATTAAACATATTTAAAACTTTATAAAGCAAAACATCCAGCGCCTGGTGAACCGCCACTTACGAAGAATGCGTAACGCCTCTTGCAGTTCAAACCACAACGTGAGGTATGATGTAGGATGTAACATAAGTGTTTTGAACTGCATCTCTTACAGTAAGAGTATTCAAAGATGCCAAAGATATTTTGCATGTACATAACTAGGATTGCAGACGCACAGTAAACTTGCACCTGAGGGTTCGCACATCGCTCTAATACGACTGATGTCTTATGTATAACGGCCTGTAGAAACAGTAGTGAGGTATTTACCAATAATACGTGTACCATTACATTCCTATTAACCATGGTAATTGCACACAACAAAGATGGCCACAGCTGCTGTAAAACTAACCCCACAATTACAAACTGTGTATATATATATAACTGTACAATATACATTCTCATGAAAAAACTATGGGAAAATATCTAATTCTGATGTAAATTTAACACTTTATTTGTTGATCTTACTGTGCCCTTATAGTCCACTAATACTGATGTAGGTTA
The DNA here is from genome assembly GCA_036877575.1 of Botia almorhae. Taxonomy (NCBI): domain Eukaryota; kingdom Metazoa; phylum Chordata; class Actinopteri; order Cypriniformes; family Botiidae; genus Botia; species Botia almorhae. The sequence continues at coordinate 1,064 of JAZGTJ010019656.1, read as the reverse complement.
TTTTCTGTCAATGTTCTTTAATGTTGGAAGTACAGTGTATATATATATATATATATATATATACTGCAACTAAAAAGTTGTTTTCTAAAAGCATGTATATTTATTCATATTTTATAATATATAAAATGCAGAGCAGCAAGACCCATAGCAAATCATCAGCTCCTCAACATCAGAGTCCTCAGTGGAGGATAGGAAAAAGAAGAGCAGAAAGAGGAAAAAGAAAAGCAAGAGAAGCCTAAAAAGGGAGGGAGTAATGTCCTGTTTTGTTTCATTATAAAAAATATATTTTTTTTGTTTGTTTAAGAATTGTTGTTTGATTAAGAATTTGTTAAGAATTGTTTTGAATCACATGTTTGTAATATAAAGGTGACAAAGAATATCATATTGTGTCTATGTATATTTATTGCACAGCCCGCAACTGTTGTATTTACCCTGTAACTATACAGAACAAGGGGGTAACAAGTTGGACTTAAACACAGAACAAGACTATATGCACAGTAATTACAGAGAAAAATATTGCAGTAGTTTTAATTTAATTGTTTGATTGCCAAATTAAACTCTACTACATTTTTTTGCTATAAAAACAGTATACATTCACTGAATTACAAACGTTGCATCATGCATTTGGAAAGAGGTGAGCTTGCTTTGTTGTATTTACCCTGTAATTACGCAGAACAAGAGGGGAACAAGTGCGACTTTCATTTACAGCCCGCAACTGTTGTATTTACCCTGTAATTACGCAGAACAAGAGGGGAACAAGTGCGACCTTCGTTTACAGCCCGCAACTGTTGTATTTACCCTGTAATTACGCAGAACAAGAGGGGAACAAGAGGGGAACAAGCGTGACTTTCATTTACAGCCCGCAACTATTGTATTTACCCTGTAATTATGCAGAACAAGAGGGGAACAAGAGGGGAACAAGCGTGACTTTCATTTACAGCCCCCAACTGTTGTATTTACCCTGTAATTACACAGAACAAGGGGGTAACAAGTTGGACTTAAACACAGAACAAGACTATTTGCACAGTAATTACAGAGAAAAATATTATTGCAGTAGTTTTAAT
>JAZGTJ010019655.1:0-10793 GCA_036877575.1 Botia almorhae | reverse complement strand
AAGTAATATAATAATAATGAACTTTACTTTATAAAACATCCTTTAAAGCAGATTCTCAAGGTACTTTACATTTACACAACAACAATAACAAAAAACAACAAAAATTGGCTAGAGTATAAAATGGTAAAATGATCAAAGAAAAAACTAACCTAAAAATAACTATTTAAAAAAATAGATTATGAGCATCACTAATATGAGAAAGTCTAGGAGTGTGGTCGAAACCCTAGCAAGAAGTGCATTGCAGTAATCAATATGAGAAAAACAAAACAGAACTAACAAGAAACAAGAAAAACAAAAGTGTTGATAAGCCTTTCAGTCACAGAAAAAGATCCCATGGAGTGAAGTCTATCAATATTTCTAAGATGAAATCTTTAAGACACAATTAAGACACAGGATATTTTGAGTCACCCAGGTTTTTATCTCAAAAATACAATGTAAGACAATACATTTTTACCAGGCTTACAGTGAATATACATCTGAGTATCATCTGCATAGAAATTATAGTTAACCCTAAAAAAATCTTAAGAGCAATACAAGAGAAATTATATGAATGCTAAAAAGCAAAGTAGCAAAGTAGGGACAGAGCCTATTTCAGACTTATGGAAAATGTTTCTAGAGCAATAGAACGGGTTAACTTTTTTCTATGACAACCTCTTATCCTCCCTTCTCGACATCCAACTCTTTACCGACGCTGCCCCCTCCATGGGCTTTGGGCTTTCAGTCTCCAAACGATCCACTTTTTGTCGATGACTCTAATCACCCTGTTACAAGGTTCTGGTTCCAAAAGCACTTAAAATGAGTCCTAAGTCCGGTATTCCAGCAGACCAATTTTCTAGCCATTCTTTCCGTATAGGTGCAGCAACCACAGCCGCTCAAAAAGGTCTTTCACAAAATCAAATTCAAGCTTTAGGCCGCTGGTCATCTGAAGCGTTAAAAATGTACATTAGATCCAGCCACTTCCACTTCCGAAAAGCTCACCTTAGCCCTAATTAGCTGATTTCATAATAACCGTCACCTGCGCTCCTCCACCTCCTTTCAACCTTCTTCCCGTTTATTTAAATGATTCCCACTATTTTCATTTCACAAACCAGATTGTTTTTGTTTGTCAAAAAAAAAAACATCTTAGCTTCTTCACTTGTTTACTTGCAGGCTTCGTCCTCCTCTCTTTAAGCACCAGCCGAGCCCTCCTTGCTTAAATAGCAGTGAACCTGTCTTGCTAGGCATTGTTGGACGGTCACGTTCGTGTTGGTGCGCAGGCACCCCGTTCGGAAGTTGTGCAGGACCAACCAGTCCTCACCTTCACCATTCTCAATTGCTGGTCGACCACCCCCCCCTCCCCTTTCTAATGCTGTGAGCGTCACCCCTTCGATTGCAGGCACGGGCAGTAAGCATCTCTGTCGTAGCTCCCATCGGATGCTGCGAGGGCCCCCCCATTGAACAGAGAAACCAGTTTTAAAAAAAGCGTTGTCCCCCGTCCGCGACAACGCTTTCGTTCAACTGCCGGCTGGGTTTACCTGTCCGATGCTGTGAGCATTAAGCTCCCGTCCGATGCTGTGAGAACCCTCCCGGTTGAGCGTTTTGTTCCGCTTTATTTAACTTTCCATCCGTTCTGCGAGCTAGCCCTCCTTATTTCTCCATTTAGTTTTTACACTGCTTTTAAATTCTATTCAAGATTGTCCACGTATTCGTATAACACCATTAAGACCCGAGCAAAGAATGCAGAAACAAAACTTGATCCGTCAACTTCGTCTATTTCGCAACAGACCGACTGCTCGCCGGGCTTACCCGTCTGAGGCCTTCGCGCCACTTTTATTCATTTTACATTTTTGGCGAGTTTTTCTTCCCATGGCTGTCTGGCAATTATCTGGCCTTTTGGGGGGAGTACTCTGGGTTCGGGCCAAATTCCAAGCTCAGAGCCCTCCCCCCGGACAGCCCGCCAAATACGCCTCAGTGATAATTTACGATTACATGTTAGTGCGAACTCGTGAAATGACAGTTGTCATAAACATGCATAAACCCTCCTTCATATTAATGACGTGTGTCATGTCATGATTATGAAGGTGTCATGTCAGTCTAATGCACACCCCTAAAGTGTTACCGAAGCTTACTTTATTAGATTCACCGTACTATTCAAGTATGTGTTTTACAACGGATTGGTAAACACACAAAGAGTGTAAAACCATTCTTAAGAAAAAACATGGAATTTAAAAGCCTCTAGGAAAGATTACAAAGTTTGGTTTCAGAATTACCACTTGACCCGAAATAGTAATAGTGGTTAAAAATAGCAATGACCAAAACATACGACAACACTTTCTTGGGTGTGGATACACTAGGACTTCTAGGCTGTGGATACACTAGGAAATGAACTGCAGAGCATTAAAAACTAGCTTCAGCAGTATGTTGGATGGATGCCAGGGGTATATGGGAGAGGCCAGAGATTCTCAGACACACGTACACTTATTAAACATTGGTCAGACAAACTAAATGGCCAAATGATAAGGGTGTCTCTTACCGTTTCGAGAGATGTCCAACTCTACGAGCTGGTTAAAGTTAGCTATATCCCCCGGCAGCCGCTGGATCTCATTGTCACTCAGGCTGAGTTTTCTCAGTTTTGTCAAACTGAAAAATGGCTGTAACGGGGCAAGAAACACCAGTTACGTGCAGTAATGATTTGTATACAATTATCAATACAATAGTTATCTGTCTCTAGGAAGACAAATAACAAAAACAAAGTGCAATATAGTTTTATTATGCATAAGCAAATGACTAATGCTTCCACTATGCTACCTTTGACCTTTCATTACCACTGCTGTAATATAAAACCTGTCCTACTTTTAATGGAAAACTAGAATACTTACTGAATGTCAATCTGTAGGCATTAACAACAAACATTTCAGTAACATGCTACACTAGCCATGTTTACACGTAAATTTTTTTGTCATTCCTATTGAAATCATTCCAATCAACAGACTAGTTGAGTGTTTACATATTATCTAATACGATTTGCTGTTTACGTGTGCCAGCACGTACAATCGGCATAACTTGTGACATGCACACATTAGTCTATGTCCTGTTTGTCAATCCTTGTTAATCAATCTTTAATTTATCGAAGACTGCGTTTATACTAACACATAAAAAAACAGATTTTTAAAATCTGATACAGATCTGAATTTGTTGCATGTGTAAACAAAAAAAATCTGTTTTTTTTTTGCATCCATTCTCAGCCACTTCTAAATGTGGATTTTAATCGGATACATATCCAATATGCAGACATCCGACCTGCATCTAAATGCACATATCTGATTCACCTTGACTATAGCGTCACTGTTACACAATGTGGAACTTCATCATTTCGTTGAACGTTATCATTTCGCACGTGGCTGCAATGCCACCGCAAAATAAAGAGCATTAAAGCCAATGTCACCAATGTGATAAACATTAAAGCTGTCATTAAAACCACTTTCGCTTTAATTAATTGCTGCTGGGTGTACTTTTGCAGACTTTTGAACAGATTAATTAGCAAAATTTCATCCACAATTCGGGGGTTAATCATGGCGCTCATATTGAATGACTGGAATCTTTTTGTCTGGAAGATTAATGTAACCACGTGAATTGGATAGTAAGTGTAAACAGGCAGGCCAAAAAATTTGGATAAAGCCTTAAGATCGGATCTGAGCATTGCAACGTAAATGTAGCCTAAGTCAAAGGCTGTCTTATTTAGATTGAAATGTTGTATCCTTTTTGTCAAATCTGTGGCTTGGTTCCACCACTATTGCACTAGGTCTTGTCCACAGTTGTCGTGTCACCAGTATGGAAAGCTTTAATGTGGTGTACTTTTGCCAACTTTTAAACAGATGAATTAGCAAAAGTCCATCCAGAATTCTAGGGTCAATCATAAATGACTGTAACCTTTTTGGCCGGGAGATTAATGTAAACATGGACATTGGATAGGAGGCGTGTCTAAAGTAAAAGTACAGCGGGAGGAAAACATTGGATATGGACTTGAAATGTACATGTAAATGCAGCCCAAATGATACAGACTCAGGAAATCCCTGAATCTATTCTTAATGTACAAGCTTTACTTAAGTGCAATTTGTTTTCTATTCATTACCTAGAGTGGCGGCCTGTCGTAGTCTAATTTGTCCCACAACAGTTTCAAAAACAAACAAAAATATTTTTACACCTACCAAAATAGCAAAGACCTGTAACCATGTTTTGCAAAGTTGTTTCGGCAAAGCCTTTGTCACTCAGTCAATCAGACCCCCGCCGCCACTTCAGCTCCCATGTGTCACACACGTACAAAAACTGCTTTGTGCCACTGCTAATGACTCTGCCAATTTTTTCACAGACAAGGTGGCTACCCTTAGCAACCAATTCAGCAAGTCTTTGTGATGTATCAAGAGCCACGTTATCCAGGGTAATGTCAGCATACAGACAAGAAGGACGAACCACATTCAACAGGAGTAACTGTTGACGCAAGAGGAAGCTGTCTGAAAGAGATGTCCGGGTGCTAACCCGGATTGTATCCAAAAAACATAAAACCACAGCTGCCTGACAGCTGTCCCTCGGAAGCTCCACAGGGTCAATGTACATGGCCGGGCTGTTATAGCCAAACCTTTGGTCACTCGTGCCAATGCCAAACGTCGGTTTCAATGGTGCCAGCAGCGAAAATCTTTATCGAATCGCTGATTCGCCCGGAGAGACTCGTCACAATATATATATATTGTCACGGGTGAGGAATCACACGACAAGGTAGGCGGTGCAAAGATACCCCGGAGGGTGGATTTAGTGGCACAATAAGGGTGAGCGGTGCGTGGGGGAAGCAGCCGGGCTGGCTGCTGGTGCAGGTGATGGTGCTGGTGCGGCTCGTGCTCGGGGTTGCGTCCCTCCTGGCGTCGTGAGTGTGCGGTGGCGCGTGCGCTTCTATGTGGCTTCCGGCCACTCGCTGCTCTCGGCGGTTGCGGGGGACACGCAACGAAACTCCGGCTGGAGGCACTTCCAGACTTCGCCCTTAGTCCAGTCTTCCTCACCTTCTTTCCCTTCCTCTCAGTCTTCGCCCTCATCCGTAACTTAGTCTCCATTCCCTTATGGGCGGAAGGCGGCGGCGTTTTAACGCCGCGCTGTAACGCGGCGCAGCTGTGCCCGGTCCGCCCGTGATGAGCTCGGGCAGGTGCGGCGCGGCCGTTTCAAGGGCGACGCTGACTTCCCCGGTGCGCCTCGTCACAATATCCATATATATGGGTTTGTGTGTGTGTGTGTGTGTGAAATCCTTCAGTCCAGTTTTACTGACTAATGAGGAGCCTGATAGCATAGGGAAAAAAGCTATTGCCCAGTCAGGTTGTGAGGGTCCGAATGCTATGGTACTGTCTGCCAGACGGTAGGAGGGTAAAGTGTGTATGGGAGGGGTGTGTGGGGTCATCCATAATGCTGATGGCTTTGCGGATGCAGCATGAGGTGTATATGTCCATGATAGAGGGAACAGAGACCCCGATGATCCTCTCAGCTGTCCTCACCACCCGCTGAAGTCTTTCCCCAATTCCCAAACCAGAAAAAAAATTTAAGTGTACAGTATTTACAGTGTAATATGTATATAAATATATGTAAGATGTATGTATGTATAGATGTATATATGTACAAATTTGCATGTGCAACATCGGCTGAGGTAGAGTGATTGTGTTGTGTGGGGATATGTCCAGAAAGTCTAGATCGTAAGTGTTCTGGCTGAGGGCCCAAATGGCCTGCGGGAAAAAGCTCCTCATTCTCTCTGTGTTCACCTTCAGGGAACGGAAACGTTTCCCTGACCGCAACAGAGAGAAGAGCCAATGTTGGGATGGCTGAGGTCCTTCATAATCTTCCTGGCTTTGGTCCAGCACCACTTGCTGTATATAGTCTCCAGGTCAGGGAGCTCGGTGCGGATAGTGCGCACCACCCTCTGAAGAGCTGGCCTGTCCTGTTTGGTGCTGTTTCCAAACCAGGCTGTGATGTTTCCCGTCAGGATGCTCTCAATGGTGCATGTGTAGAATGTCTTTAGCACCTTTGAGGGCAGTTTAAAGTCCTTCAGCCGTCTAAGATGATAAAGACGCTGCCGGGCCTTCTACACCGGGGTGTTAACGTGACATGACCATGTCAGGTCCTGCGTGATGTAAACACCTAGGTACCGGAAACTGTTCACTCTCTCCACTGGGGTCCTTTTGATGGTGAGGGGCTGGTAATTCCTCTCCTGCTTTGTGCTAAAGTCCACTATCAGCTCCTTTGTCTTGCTGACGTTCAGGAGGAGATTGTTGACCTAGCACCATGTCTCCAGGTTTTTAATCTCCTCTAGGTAGGCCATCTCGTTGTTATTGGAGATCAGGCCCACCACCACAGTATCGTCTGCAAATTTCACAATGTTGGTGGAGCTGGAAGTGGCCACGCAGTCAAAGGTGTACAATGAGTACAACAGGGGGCTCAGAACACAACCCTGGGGGGCTCCAATGCTGAGGGTTAGTGAGGACGAGACATGGTTGCCCACATGTACTGCCTGAGGTCTGTCTTGCAGGAAGTTGAAAATCCATCGACACAGGGATGGGCTAAGGCCTAGGATCTCCAACTTAGTGGTGAGTATGGAGGGAATTATGGTGTTAAACGCTGAACTGTAGTCAACAAACAGCATTTTAACATAATTCCCCTTCCTGCGGTCCAAATGGCTCAGGGCTGTATGATGGAGGTGTGCAATGGCATCTTCAGTAGACCGGTTGAGATGGTTCGCAAACTGTAGCGGGTCCAAGGTGTCAGGTAGGGAAGAAGTGATGAAGTCTCTGATGAGTCTTTCGAAGCACTTCATCACTACTGAGGTCAGGGCTACTGGGCGGTAGTAGTTCAGGCGGGCTGGGGTTTCTTGGGGACAGGAACAATGGTGGACTGTTTGAAGCACGTCGGGATTGTAGACTGTTCCAGGGAGAGGTTAAAGATCTCAGTAAACACAGGAGCAAGCTGGTCGGCACAGGCCTTAAGGACCCTACCCGTGATGCCATCTGGTCCTGCTGCTTTCCTGGTATTCACTCTCCTGAATGCCATTTTCACGCTGTGCTCCGAGATGATAAACGCGTTGTCCTCTCCGGCGTGTGTGCTGCGCACGCTGAAGGATGCAGCTTTATACTAGTCCATGTTTTCGCTGGTGAGCCCCGTGTTGTACGCAGCGGAGTGGGATCTCAGAGCATCGCGGACGGATTTATCCACCCACGGCTTCTGATTAGGAAACGTTCTGATGATAGTCTTGTGAACTGTCATCCACTAGTTTCCCGATGAATCCCACAACTGCTTCCGTAAACATGGTGACATCATCAGAGCTGCGCCGGAACATGTCCCAGTCTGCGTCATTCAGAGCGTCCTGCAGAGCGGCCACCGATTGGTCCGTCCAGCGTGAGACCTCCCTCCGAGCCGGAACTTCCTGCTTGAGCCTTTGTTTACATTTCAGCGTGAGGAGGATGGCGGCATGTTCGGATTTCCCGAACGGAGGGCGAGATTGTGGCTTGTAGCCGTCTCTGACTGTGGTGTAGCAGTGGTCCAGTGTCCTTTCACCCCTGGTGGGGCAGCTGATGTGCTGGAAAAATTCGGCGCTGCGCATTTGAGGCGTTTTGGCACTATTAAAGTCCCCCGCCACAATAAGCACAGCGTCCCGGTGCTAAGTTTGGTGCTGTATGAGTGCTTCATGCAGCTCGCATAAAGCAATGTCCGTGTCTGCCTGAGGTGGAATATAAACAGCACTGACTATGACCGATGTAAACTCCCGAGGAAGATAAAAAGGACGACATTTGATGGTCAGTAGTTCCAGGTTGGGTGTGCATGTGCGTGTGAGAGGAACAATGCTCGCGCATTTCTCTTCTTGTTTATAGCCCATTTTTCATTCAGTCATGAAAATGTCAAGCCTGCACATCCTCCAGACAATAGCCACACAGAAACCTCTCAAACAGGTGCACTACACTGGCCACCACATACTAACCTTATTTAACACCACATTCACCTCAGTACCTCAGTGCCATTATCATGGCTGCTATTGTTTATAATCAGTGAGAGACAAAACAAATCCACTGAAACTATTCTGTGAGAGAACAAAAGCATCCAGTGGTACTGGTGGGTTGCCAGGCAGTTACACTGACAAACAAGCCACGGAGGCAGAACACAGAACCTGTTCTTCCTGTTAAAAAACCTGTGTGCCACCTGCCTGTCACCCTCCTCCAACACTTCAGCCTCCAAACACAACTATACATTAACCTTTTTAACCTCTCTGTCAATATTTGATTGAGTTTAAACAAAGCAAAGTACATTAAACAGTAACACTATTGAACAGCAAAAACAAATCAACACTAGCAATGTAGATGGTCAACTAAATAATTATTGACTGACAAAAAATTTAACCAATGATATTGGTTGATTATATTTTTGTTTTACAATAATCAGCTAATAAGAGCTACACTGTTTGGTTTAGTACACCAAAATACAATTGCATGAGGGCTTTAAAATTACTATTAAAAGTATTAAAATATTAAGCTTTCAGCTATAAAGTACACCGTTTGAAGTTACAACAATGAAGTATCATATTGACAACAAAATTCTGGATGCCAAACACCTTTTGCAACAGTGCAATGCACAGCTGTGCAGAGATAAAAGGCTTTTGTAAGATACAGGGGATTGAAAGCTATGACCAGCAGGATCTGGTTCCCCTACATACATCTTTCCACACGATTAACTCTTATAGCATTCCACACATTTTAGGCCAAACAACATCTCTCAAATTCCAAAAATACTATGATTAGGAGCTTACACTGAAGAAACTGACACAACAAGAAAGCACATCTTCCAAGCACATCTTCACCTAGTCTGAAAACACTTTTGGTTTTGACTACCTACCCACCCAGCACAAAGGAGGGCAACAGTGCCACTATTACCTAAACTTTCTCCTAACATGCACTTTCTTCAGGTTTGCTTAAACCAATCCGCACTACCTGGGTTTCTCTGCCCCCTCTTAACACAAATGTCCTTCATTATTCACTTCACTCAACAAACCTGCAGCAGTCGGTTTATCTGCATCAGAGGCTGGTAGAGTTAAGAAACAGGACAAAGGCACGTTCAAGAGAAACGTTGTCATTCCAAACTATTAGACATTTAGTGCAGTGATATTTGAAAAGAGAAGACACATTGACAAGGCTGTTTGTAGATTTTGACATGAGGAAGAATGACCAATCAGTGTTAGTTATAAAGCTGATGGCGGTTTAAAAAACATGGCATATTATCTATATCAGGGCTCGCAAATTTTCAAAATCCCTGGCAGCTCTTCGGGCAGGCACTCTGAGGCACTCTGAGGCACTCTAACCCTAACCCAGAATCTGAAATATCAACTGAAGTCACAGATAAGAAAATGCCACTCGACGTTGAGAACATAGCATCTCATCTTTCTCCAACTGTGCATCAGTCTCCACTTCAGAACTGAAATACCTGCGGAAATCCGCACACATAACTATCAGCAATTTTCTCTCCATTGCGCATGCGCTCTCTATCACGTTTAATCTTGCTGCGGGAGATTTCACTTGTCCTGTGAGTACAGTAATGACTGACAGAACGAGCGTTACTGATACACATTTCGCGCGATCGCAAATTAAAAGTTAATTTAATTTAGTTAATTAAAACGCATTAAAACGTGATTTCAATACCATGCATATTAGGGCTGGGCGATAAATCGATTTTATCAATTAACTCGAATGTGTAGTTTACATCGATTTACTTGAATGAAATTTGGTTTTCTCTTTAACGTAATATGCAGAAGCTCCCCTCTGAGCTCCCGTAGAATGGGCTCAGCCCTCCCCCCCTCGCGTTTGCCATATTAAAGATACACAAACAATATGGCAGCGAGCAGGGAAGAACTCATTCGGTTTTGCGGTGTCAGACGAACAACAAACAACTACCCGGTTCAAAACAAAATAAAGTTAAAACTTGTTTTGAAGAATTTCTTTGTCATCTGTAGATTGATTTTAAGTAGGGGGGGAAAAAATCGATTTAAATCGTAAATTGTTTTTTTGTAAAAAAAAAAAAATCGGGGATTTTTTTTTAGGCCATATCGCCCAGCCCTAATACATATTGATAGTGACATATTGATACAACATAATTACCCGACCAAATTTGTGGGAGAACGCAAAAGCATTGCAACATATTTTTCCTCCTTTTAAAATAGCCCGATGTACAGATGGAGAAATCTGATGAAGGAGATGCTATGCCCTCAACATTGAGTGGCATTTTCTTATCTGTGACTTTACTTGATATTTCAGATTCAGAATCTGACACAGCCTGAATTGTTGGTATTGTTTTTACATGTTCACAGAAATTTCAGGTCAGTTAGAACCAAATATTTGTATTGATGATTGTAATTTGATTATTTTATACAATTGTTGTTATTTGTGTTTGAAAATCGGTTTTCTCTTTAACGTAATATGCAGACGCTCCCCTCTGAGCTCCCGTAGAATGGGCTCAGCCCTYCCCCCCTCGCGTTTGCCATATTAAAGATACACAAACAATATGTGTATGCTTGTAATTTGATTATTTTATACAATTGTTGTTATTTGTGTTTTGAAAATGTTTTTGATTGATATTTTGCCTCCACAAAATTCTACATAAAAAATAATGTATTTTTTATTTGGGCTACTTAAATTCATTTCGGGCTACTAAAATCTGAAGAGTGCCTGCACGAAGGGCTACCAGGGATTTTGAAATTTTGCAAGCCCTGCTAAATATCCTACCTAATTTGGAGGTTATGGTTATGG